>JAWNNJ010002347.1:0-209927 GCA_035045125.1 Hypselothyrea guttata
TAATTGAGCAAAATTGTTAATAAATTTGGAATAATAATTTACCATCCCTATAAATCCTCTAAGTTGCGATATATTCTTTGGGGTAGGAGCTAATGAAATGCTCGAAGTTCTATCATTATTTTTGCTAAGACCATGTTGGTCTATAGAAAAGCCAAGATATGTGATTTTAGATTTAAAGAATTCACATTTATCATTATTGACTTTTAATCCAGCTGATTTTAATTTAGCCAAAACTGTTTTTAAGTTAAAAATGTGTTCTTGAAGATTTCTTCCAGTAACAGTGATATCATCTTGATATACTACGACTCCTGGAATACCTTGAAATAGGGTTTCCATCGTCTTTTGAAAAATTGAAGCTGCGGTTTTAATTCCAAAAGGTAAACGCTTCACTTTCAGTAAACCTATATGTGTACTCCATGTACATAGTAATTGAGATTTCTCATCTAAACAAAGTTGATTGTATGCATTGCATAAATCTAATTTAGTGAATAATGTACCTCCTTCCAATGATGCAAAGATATCATCTATTCTAGGCAAGGGGTAGCGAACATCTACTAATGATTTATTAAGAGTGACTTTATAATCACCACAAATCCTAATTTCTCCATTTGGTTTGAGAATTGGTACTAAAGGTGTTCCCCAGTCGGAACTGTCAACATGTTCTAAAACACCTTGATCTACTAATGCACGTAGCTTATCTTCAACTTTAGATTTCCAAGCTAAAGGTAACTGTCTTGGTTTAAAAAATATAGGTTTCGTATCCTGTTCTAGCTGTAGTGAAACATTGTTAACTTTATACGAACCTAAACCTGATGTAAATACATCTTTGAATTCTTGTTTCAATTGGTCAATAATTATAGAATGTTGTTCGTGTACGTTAATATTATTAACTTGATCGTTAACTTGAATTAGTTCAAAATTAAATGCTCTTAAAAATGATCTACCAAGTAAGGGTGGACTTGTAGCATAGGTAACAACAACAACAATATTTTTGGTTATGCCTCGATACTCTATAGATGCGTCGTACTCACCAACTACCTTAACTGAAATGTTGTTGTAATCAACATATGGAGTGTTGCATACTCGCAGCGGCTTTTTAATTGATGCCTTATCATATAACGATTTTGGTATCAGTGTGCAAGGTGCTCCAGTGTCGCAAGCAATGTTCATAATTGATCCATCGATCTTTACAGGTAGTAAATAAACTTCACCAGATGATGTTGATGTCACGCTATATATAGAAAAATCATATTTATTAGTTTCGTTATCTATTTGAGGTAATTTAAAATTTGAATAATTTAAAGAAACTTCCTCTTGTGAGCTCGATACATAAGCTACAGTTTTATGTTGTTTTGATCGGCATATATTTGCTAGATGACCCATCTTTCCACACTTGTGACATTTGCTGTCTTTAAATTTGCAGTCTTCAGAATAATGATTCCTCCAGCCACAGTGTTTGCATGGTTTATGCTGTTGTTTGCCTCTGCCAACGTCGGCGTCGCTGCTTGCAGTCTGCGATCGTGTACCACGTTGCTGTCCGTTGAATTGCCTTTTGCTAATTCCGTTGTTTCGATTCTCGTTGTTCTGCCTTTGACTTTGATTCGTACGATGTATGTACTGTACCATTGAGCTGTCGTCAGTCTTCTTTGCGCTTATTTTCGTTTCCATTATCATTGCCTTTTTCAATGCATCGGCTAATGTTAATCTCTCGTCCTCTTCACATATGCGTTCGAAAATTGATGTGGGGAGACTCATGATAAATTGATTTAAAACGAAAGCTTCTAAGTCAGCGCCAAATTTACAGTTTAGTGCCAATTGCTTTACACGGGCGTACCATTCTGCAACTGTCTCACTTTCGCTTTTTACCGATGTATGAAACTTTTTTCGCTCTCGAAATATAAGCGTAGGCGGGGTATAATGCATTTGTAATATTTCGCACAGATCTTTAAATGTTTTTGATATGGGAGAATCCGGACTACATAAATTATGTAGAGTGCTATATGGTGCTGCACCTATGAACTTTAATAATGCTGATTTCTTTTTGTTATCATCCGTTATATTTAGTTCACACAAATATATATCAAATTTTTCTTTCCAAATTGCAAATGTTTCACAACTGGGTGCGAATTCCGGAATTGAAGACATTTGATAAAATGCAGGTGTTGTTTCCACTGTGTCTTTGTTTGCCATTTTTGCACTTCTCTTTCGCGTTGTTCGTAAAAATTGTTCAATCGTATTACGATATATAATAAGTTGTAATTACAAATCTTATTATTAAATTTGTGTCTCTGTATATTTATACAAGTTTTTATTTGCCTCGTCGCCAAATATGTAGTGTATTTACACTAGAAATATATTAATACACGCGTTCTCTTTCAAATCCAAATCTCAAGTGTCGTCTTTATTTTACATTTATGTTAAAGTGATGTTGAGGAACAATGTTAAGTAACATTACATAGACTATCGATTATAATATGGGTTGCCATGAATACAATACTTAACAAATATAATAGTAGAGAGCATATATTCCGAATATAAACCTTCTATTTTCAATATTGCGCTTTTTGCTTGGTTTTTTATCGATTCAACTAAACTCATAGGACTCTGTTTTGCCCATTTCATGGCTACAGGGTATACAAATAGAGCTGAAGTCGGTAAAATTTAATGGGAAAGAGCAACATAAGCATATGAAAAACAGAAGCTGTTGAAAGGTTTGTCTCAGAAGTTCTATCCGAAGTTTTTGCAGTCAATGCCGAGGATAAAGCTTGTCAGTTTGCTTTTGCTTTTAAATATGCAGAGCTTAAATGATTGTTGCTTTGGTGTTGTCTGGAGGGCGTGGATGGGGGCTGAAGGTGGGTGCTTTAAGTTTTCTTTTTCATAATCTGCGTGGCATTTGCAATCATTGCAGGACATCTTTTGAGGCATGTTGGGCCTATGCTCAGGCTGCCATGATGTGCTTAGCTGGCGTTTTATGCTCTTTGAGTGAGTGGAGAAAGAGAAAGGAAGAGTGTGTGTGTGTGTGTGTGTGTGTGTGTGTGTTTCGCCTTGTGTCAGCTAAAAAACAAGACAACATGATTACTAGCTCAGCCTTTGCCGGCATGACGAACGCCACGCGCGCTCGTGTCTGCCATAAGCTGCATAATCTAGTGGGTAACGCTATCTTTGGGCCACAAACGAAAGTTGGAGAGGGGGGAGAAGGAGAAGCGGAAAGTGGGTGTTTCAAGTTGTGTGGTTTTTGCGAGTCTTACACGCGCCACGTTTAAAGTGTCTCGCGAGTCTGCTGTCTGGGTCAAGCCAAACCCAAAGCCAAAGCCAGAGCGTAAGACGAGAGCAGTGTTGCGTGCGCTGTTGTTGTTGTCCTTGTTTTCACCACCGCCGTGTTGACACCTTTCACGGCCGACGAATTAATTAAAGAGCCCCCAGGCGATGTCGTAAAACATTTAGCATTTTAATTGCGTCATAAAAGCTAAACCTGATGGCAGTTGGGCGAGAGGAGAAAGGTGTTTTACGGGGGGGGTTTAGGGATAAGAAGCGGGCGTTACGTGTGTGTAAAAGTTGTGATATGCTTTGACATTTGTCGCCTAATTAGACGAGATTAGCTTAGCAGCAATTGTAGTTAATTTCTGCTTGCTGACTTTTAGCTTACAATTAAGCTTGTCCCTGCTGCCACGCCCCCTGCCACCGCCACCGCCCGCGCGCAGAGATTGCATTGGCAGCGGAAATGATAGCAGCATCCTTCTGCCCCTCTGCATCCCAACCCTTGGACGCCTGCTAACACTTGGCCTCGAAACGCGTTGCGCTTTTAAGCTCACACGTGCGACAGGCAGCGGCACTTGCCTCTCTCTCTCTCCCTCTCTCTCTCTTTCTGTCTTTGTCGCTAACGCGCTCTCTCTGCTCTCAGCAGCTGCACGCGCTCTCTCTCTATCTCTATTTCCATCTCTGTCAATGCTGACCCAAATAAGATGTCGTAATTGCAACAAGGCGCGACACTCACGACATTGCAATTACGTTAACGTTACGCTTACGTCTAACGTAAGCCGACAGTTGCCGAGCAGCCATCGTTAAACTCTCTCAAAGAGAGAGATAGAGAGAGAGAGAGAGCAGACTCCCTCTCTCACACACACACACACACACGCACACAGTGAAATCAAAGTTGCTGCTTTTGGCTTTAAGTAGCGTCGCATTGTTGTTCCGTTTCCATTGTTCCGCGCTGTCTGCCTGTGCATAAATTATTTATTACGACGCATTTAACAGCGCATTGCCAACGCCTGCCCCGCCACCCCCCCTGCACACTCCCCACTCTCTGCTAATCGTTGAAAATTATCATTTCTCTGCATTTCTCCTGCAAGCTTTGCTTATTGCGTTTTCTGTTGCCTACTTTGAGGCGGCATTTGCTTTAAGCCCAATCATCTCGGAGCCTGACAATGAAACTTGAATTGCTATCACACACACACACCTACACATATATGTATATATATATATATATATATATATATATATATAGCTAGATATCTACAGTTGATTTTCATATAGACATACTTTCACAGTTGATTGCGCATACAAGTTTTTGCAGCTCCCTTGACATTCCACAGTTTCAATTTCAGTTACAATTTCAATCATTTCCTTTTTTTTCGGTTTTGCTCATATGTCCTAAAAGCTTTTTTATTGCCCACTTAGCACGCCAGATGAAATGCCATCAATCGCATGTATTTCTGTCTTTATAGAGTATATATGCAGCCTGTCCAACGGCAAGTAAATGCAATTTCTGTTTCATAATTGACATGCACTGCACAACCGTCTATAGGCTAACCGTTTCTAATTGAATTGCGACAACGTTTTGCCCAAAAATATTCAACAGAATACGTAGCCCGGGTTTTAGCCGTTTTATTCTCCGTTTTCTTAATCAAATTCAGCTGACTGATTGGTAGATTGATTGCATTTTGTCGTTGCAAATTTAAAATATTGCATGGAATTTTGTACAAGAAATATGTACTTAAATAAAGAAAGTTTTAAATTTTCAAGAATTAATTTGTCTTTAATGTCTGAAGAAGTTACAGTAGAATCCGGTTATAGCGACATTCAAGGGACCGACGATTTTACGTCGTTATATCCGGCAGACGCACTATCCGAAAGGAGCAAAAAAAAATTTTTTTTTTAATTTTATGGATGCCATGTTCGTAATAGGTTTTAAAATAAAACAAATTAATTTTTTAATCAAAACAAAAAATTTAATACAGTAGAATCCGGTTATAGCGACTTTCAGGGGACCGACGATTTTACGTCGTTCTATCCGGAAGACAAAATCCATGATTTTGTTTGTTTTTCGTATTGAAAAAACACAAAATCCATGATTTTGTTTGCTTCTTTTAGCATTGTTAAAGAAATCAAATTTTCCTCTTTAAAGTTTTTTTTTTTGTTCGGCACGTCGCAATCTCCGGTTGAATTGTGAAAAATCTCGTCGGTATAAGCGGTTTGACGCTAAAAGCGGTTTGACGCTAAAAGCGGAGACGTTATAAGCGGAGGCCCTTTTATATAAGTTTGTATGGGGACCAACCAAGCCATCGAGTTTTCGTCGCAATAACCGGATGGACGCTATAAGCGGCGTCGTTATAACCGGATTCTACTGTATATATATTAGGAAACTATAATATAATGTTATGTTGAGTTAGATAAATCAACAACAATTAAAATAATCCCAGTTTGGTTTAGTAATCGAAACTACTTTTTCAGTATAAAAAGTAATAATTTAAAATGATGATATAATAAACTAAACAAATATTTAGCGAGCTGTTTATCATATTTGTATGCGCATCCGACTTGAATTTCTTATCATTTTTCGCTGGTTTGAATTGATAATTGAGTAGAACTTCGCATGACGATGACGTTTTTGCATAATGCGAACTCAGTCTAGTTTGGTTTTATTATACCTTATATATCTAATCAAGTTGACAGCTCTGCTTAGAGTAACTATAACTTCTAAGAACTCTCTCTCTCTTTGTTGTTAATAACAGTTTAATCAACAGTTAAGCTGAGCCTGTTTATTACTTGTATTGATGTGCCTTTGATCTGCATAAACGCTTGATTCAAATCGCATTTAACGCTGGCTGCTAGACAAACGAAACGTAAAGTTTTTGATTGCAGGCAACAAACTTTGGCCGTAAACATTCCTGTTTGGCACGCACAACAAGCACAGCACGCATGTGTGTGTGTGTGTGTGTGTGTGTGTGTGTGTGTGTGTGTGTAGTAGAGGTACATATGTATGCTAGAGGCTACGCCAAGGTCTTGCCGTGGCCTGCTTCAGCGTTGTGCGGATGGGCAAAGATGATGCCCAAGCAACAACAAGCAGAACAAGAACAATAGTAACAGCAACAACAACAACAACAATTGCAACGCAACAACAACAGCAGATACGCACCAGGAAGAAGGACAAGAACCATGTGAAATGCCACCCCAAAAGCAAATCGCATTTTGGCTCTGGGGCAAAGGAAACGACACGACAGAGCGAGAGAGAGAGCGCCTAAGCAAGCAGAGAGCGAGAGGGCGAGCGATGGACAGTGAGCGGGAGCGACAGTTAGCGGGTAGCGGGAGCAAATGCTTTAACCTGTTTTCCGCAAAAGCTTTTACACACTCTCGTGCTCGTGCTCGTGTTTGCGTTCGTGTTCGTCTTTATCTTCGTCTTCGTGCTTCGTGCTTCGGGCTTCAACGCTGACTCGTTCGCTGGCGCTCTCAGGCTCTTTACACGCTCACCTTGCCACCCTTTTGGTTAAAGCACAAATAGAGCACACACACGCATAGACCAAGAGAGAGAGCGCAGAGAGCGAGAGAGAGAGAGCGTGTGTATGCTCCACAGTGCTGCCGGACTATGGGCACGCGCGAAAGCTTGATTTAAAGCAAAAATAAGCTAAAAATAGCTAGAATATAGTGTATTAAATATAAATAATAAATATTTATAATAATCAATAACAAATAATAACAATAACAATAATCAATATTAAAAATAAATCAATAATAAATAAAATGTATTAAAAATATACAATATTTAACATTAAATAATTTATTTTGTTTTTCTTTTGTTTATTATATTTATCATTTGCTTAAATAATATTTAAATATCAGCCTGAAGGCCTCTGTTGTTCTAGCTTCATATTGTAATATAAGTATTAATTCTGTTTTACGATCTTAATAAATAAATAAATTAAATAAAATTTTTTCTTGGCAAATTTTAAGAATTTATAGAATTTTCCTTTCATAACTGTGCAATTTAAAATACTCTTGTAAACTCCATTAATATGGTACATTTTTAATTTATACTCCGTTTTTTTAAAATATATTGTTTGATTTTCAGTTTTATTCGTTTGAGTTACGCGCTGATAAAAAAGTTAAATTATTTTTATGACACTTAACATTTCAAAATTTTGTTTAAAATAAGTACAAATATGTATGTATCTAAAGCAAGCTGAATAATAGTAAAAAATGCTAGATTTATAGCTGTAAGCTAATGCAAACTTGATAAGCTTTTGCATTTTGAAATGTGCAAAATCTAGCGCATAATAGGCCAAAGTGGCAGCACTGGCATGCCCCAGCCAGCGATGCTTTCATGACGGCCTTCTCGCATGCGGTGGCCCAGTATCCATTCGGTCGTGTTCCCATAATGTCTGCCAGCGGAGCGCAGAGCTCGTCGCCGTCGCTCTACTCGTCGCAGCCGTCGTCAACGTTGTCATTGTCATCATCAGCAGCAGCAGCAGCAGCAGCAGCAGCAGCAGCAGCAGTAGCAGCATTAGCAGTAGCAGCATTAGCAGTAGCAGCAGCAGCAGCAGCAGCAGTAGCAGCAGCAGAGGAGCAGCCGCAGCTTAAAAATACATTTTCACAATGAAGCAAATGGGCGAAGGCAAGCAGAGAATAAATGAATTTAGTTTTGCGCTGATCAAAAACTAAAAACTCGATTCCCAAAATACACAAAGTGTATAAAAAATAGCACACGACAAGAAAATACGCAAGGAAAATACGTGGAAAATGTAGTGAAAATGGCACGCGCGTACCAATAAATAAAACGGCCAAAAAAGCGCTAAAGAATTTCGCGCAGTGTACGTGTGTGTGTGTGAGAGATAAGAGCACACGATATGCCAGATATATTGTATATATAGCGTATATATATATATATTTATATAGATGTTTGCACGCAGCTAAAGGAAGCCCGGCGCAGTGTTTAAATATAAAAGTGCAAAATATAAAGAACGAAGAAGAACCAAAAAAAAGAGAGAGAATAGAAACGACAAGTAATTTTTTTTTGTTCATGTGACGGTGTTCGACATTTTCCTACATTTCTGGTTGCGTGAAAAATGCTAGCGGAATTTTCATTTAGTTGTTAAAGTTGCTACACTTTATTTTCTTTTTTTCCCCGTTTTTTTTTTGGGCTTTTTTCGCATTGCCTTTTTGGTGTCTTATACATACACAGCGACAACACACGTTTTTCACACAACAAACACACACACACACACACACGCCAATACACCCACACAGACGCATAGTTATCGTTCGTGCATCGTTCGGTTCGTCATTTCGCCTTCGTGTGTGCGCTTCGTGCCGCGTTATCGTGCTCCCCTGCTCCCACGCCCTCGCTCACAATCGTGCGCCCTGCAGTCGGTGTTGTTGTTCTTGTTGCTCTTGTTGCCAGAGAAGCCCTGTAAAAGTTTAGGCCAAAACCCTAGCTAGCCCTGGCAAATGGCGTTCTACAGTTACAGCTGTTAGTATTCGCACTGTAAACAAAAGTGCAGCAGAAACTGCATTAAAGTTCTTGACTTTAAAGTGCAGCAACTCTCTCTCTCTCTCTGCCTCTCCCCTCGCTCTCTGCCTCTCCCACGCAAGCGCTCTCTCGCTCTTTCTCTTCCTCTCAGTTTCTCTCGCCCTCTTACAACTCTTGACAGCCGCAACACATTTTTGAGTATTACGTGGAAGCTTTTCGACAGCTGCTGCTGTAAACATTTCTTCGACATCCTCTATGCTCTGTATACAGGGTAACATCGCGTTGAGCTTGCCCTCTCTTAAGGTTATTCTATTTAGACCCTGTACTTTAAAAAATTACGAAAGGGTATTTTAAGTTGGTGCAAATGAGAAATGTATGAAAAACTTTAGAAGAAGGCGTGATAAAACCCTAAAAGTAGTAGTTTAGAATGACGATCTAAGTCTATAAAGCCATGTCCGGCTGTCCGACTGTCTGAACAAGAAGTTGAGGGTCTTACTGTCGGTTACGTCCGACTGATTTAATCTAAGGGTTCTTTTCTTTTCTTTTCTTTCGCATGCAATTGGCTTGCCGTGTATTTTGTTCCAAATTCTTTCTGAACTTTAGCATTTGGCTTTTGTGTTTGGCGTTTAACGCTTGCGTTTTCTGTTGTTATTTGCCATTTTCCATTTTCCATTTTCCTCACAGTTTTCTTGGTCGTGTGCCACACGTCGTATGCGTGTTTTGCTTTCATAAGCGGCGACGACGTCATCCAGCTGTGTGTGTCACCTGTGTGTTTGTCTCGCCATATCTCAGCTCTTTTCTCTCTTCTCTTCTCTTCTCTTTTCTATTCTTTTTTCTTGTTTTCAAACTTAAGGTTGTTATTGGCTATTTGCTATTTTCCTGCATATGCAGATTTCGCGGGTATTTCCCAAACACATAAACGCAAAAATGTGAAAATATCAGAGCTTGTTGGGTTTACGTTGGGGTTGGGGTTGGGTTCTCTCAATTTGCTTAGTCTTAAACGTAAATTCAATTTCGCTTTTTGGCATTTGCTTTCCCTTTTCCCTTCAAGTGTTAAGTGTTTATGCTTTTAACGATTTTCTTGCTTTCGAGAGGTCTGAGCAAATATGTAAATATTGCGTTTAATTTTTATGGGTTTTTCCGCTTAACAGCGAGTGCAAGTTAAGGTTTATGTAAACAGATGCGGACATAAAATCATAAATAAAATGTGAATTGAAGGGAAATCCAGAAGAATATCTCATGATCTATGCCTCTATGGCCTCTGGCAATTAGAAGCTAAAATACATGAAATTTCTCTGCAGTTTTCTGGCTATTTCCCATGTATTTTGTTTGGCATTCCTGTACAGCGTTGTTTACCCTTAAAAAGCTCTATAATGTGCGCCGAAAGATATGCATCTTGAGCTATCGTAACAGCGGCTTTTATCGTTCAACAACCCCTCTAAAAAAATACCCCCAAAAACATATACCTTGTAGCAATCAAGAATTAGCATAATTATGTCGAAAAGTGAACAACGAACTCGCCAACAGTCGAGGCACAATTTCAATCATAACAGCAATAATAAGAACAACAACACGAGCTGCGAGCTCTCTCTCTGCTTCTCGAGAGACAAATAGAGAAAGAGAGCAAGAGAAAGAGAGAGAGAGAGTTAGTGGTAAAAAGCATCCCTTGAAGCGAACTATGCGGCAAAGTATTGTGCCTATCCTGGGGCAATCAGAGATGGATTTCAATTACTTGGCTCTCATCTGGTTTGAAGCTCGTGCAGTTTTGAATATCAAAATATATCGTAAACAAGGTCACATTCCATTTGCGTGTATCTGTGTGAGTGTGTGAGTGTCTCACACACACACACTCACTCGCAGTGAAGATGAGTACTCGTTGTACTCACTGGAATGTTTTGAATCGCTCAACTTATTCATAGTTGTACAACTTGCAGCAAAATGTGTGCCACAAACAACAAATCAAAGAAATTCTCACATAACCTGAACTCCATAGACAACACAGAGTGAAGAAGCAAGAAGAAGAAAGAGAAATAAAAACACAAATAACAAATAAGCGAAAGGAAAAGAAAGAAGCAGCAGCAACAGCAGCGGCAAAAGCAGAATCACAACCAAAAGAAAAGCTTTAACTAAAATATTTTTAAAGTATACAACTAAATATACATATATACTAAAAATAGCTCTAAATATAATTAGCTGTAAGCTATATAACTACATAATAATAATAATAATATTGATAACAAGAACAACATAAAAGTAAATTGAGAAACTTCGCAAATGCAGAGACCAAACTCAATGAAAACTAAACCCAAAGGCAGTTTGTGATTCTCGGTGATATGGTGTAAATGTGATAAAAAATGTTATAAAAAACTTTTAATGGAATTACAAACAAACAATAAGAACCACTACAATAATAAATAAAATAAAATTAAATAAAAGTCAACAACAAAAACCAAGCAAGTCTCAACAACAGAACAAATTGTGTTTTCGACTCTACGTTTTTTCGTTTATAATAAATAATAATAAAGCTAATACAATAATTACTATAACTATACTATTATATACTATAATATATACACCCATATATCTAAATTAAACTAAGCCTTGTCTCTATAAGCTAAACAAATAACTTACATCTTACGTCGTCGCACAAAATCCCGTGGAGTAGCAGCTAAAGACACTTTAATACAATAAAGCAAATACCAACAAAGTGTGTAAAGAGATTCCTTTTTAAATCTTAACTCTATCAACTGCACTGCCGGAATATTTTTGACAAAATATGATTTTACTCTAAAAAACAAAAAATAACAATCCGAATACATACGTAACTAAAAGATATATGTAATAACTCTTATCGTATGCAAAGATTCTTATGATAAAACCAAACCAAAAAGACAACTACAACTGCAGCAAAAACAACAGATTCAATGCGATAAACAAAATGCAATAGTTTTTTGCACTCGCAAAGGTAAAGCACCAGTTTTCGAATAGGCTAAATTCCCTAAAGAGTTGTCCATTTGATCTTCAATATTTATTTTTTATGTTTAGCTTATAATTAACCAAAATCTTGCTTAAGCTAATCCCAAAATTTTATTATACATAATTGCTTTACAAATAATCGGAAGAATCAGAAAAATTGTTAAAGTTAAGGTCACAGCGCTATTTGCGCCATCTATTGTTCGATTCTGCGAAACCTTTATGCAAATTGATGATTTAATTTCTTAAAATCTTGTTGAAGATTTTGCTATATGCTTTATTCTATAGAATTTTGTTTAATAAATATTCGACTTTAAATATGATATTTTAAATTTGTTGTTTAAATTTTTCAAAATACGTAATATATATATTCACAAATCCTTTTCGCTATTCTTTCTTTACCGCTTTTTGCAGTACACTTGACATAAACTGTGATTATGAGTTCCACAAAATCTCAAGTAGCCCTTGCTACAAATATTCCAACCAACTTAGCCTCCGCCTCCGCCTCCGCCACCTCCACAGCGGCCGCCGCAGTTGCTGTTGTCGCCGCCGTTGCCTCCAACAATACTACGACGTCATCAGGACCAGCAATAGCAGCAATTGTAGCCAACACAACAGCAGCGGCTGTGACGTCACCAGCAGCAGCCCCAACATCAGCAGCAGCTACAACAACTACAGGGACAACAATAGCAGCAGCAACAACAGCAGCAACAGCAACAGCAGCAACAGCAGCAACCATCAACAACAACAACAATAACAACGAGGAGCAAGCCAACGGCTCCAATTTGGGGCGTCAAAATAGTTTTGGCAACAGACGAGTAAGTCTCAAAACGCATCTATGGATTATTAAATTTAGTTAAAAGCATTAAGGTTGCGTATAGCTCATAAATAGGTCAGTTTGAGAGCAGGATTATCTGCTCTCCCTCTCTCTCTCTCTATCTGGTGCTGCAGCTGGCGTGCTCTCGCCGTTCTCTCTTAGCTGCTCTCTTTCTTGCTCTCGAAGTGCAGCCATGAACTGAAACTGCCTCGTGCAAAAAGATACACGCCCAAAACTGCATTAACTGGGTCAGGTCAGCTTAGTAGGGTCTCTGTCAAGCAGGGAAGGGCTTCGGAAGGGGTTGGTAGGTAGGTTGGCAGGGGGTGGCGACGCTTTTCTGGGAAAACTGAAATCAAAAATCAGCAATTGCTGGAAAATCCCCAATCGACCCAATAAGCTAACATAGTTTGCATTAAAAGCGTGTGTTCTTGATTGCACTTGCCCAGACGTCTAAGCGCTTTCCAGCGTAGTTCAAGGTTTATGTGGGCAGAGCGTATTTACTATATACTATATACGATATATACATACATATATGTCGATGTGTATACTATAAGTGCATATTTTAGTTTACGTTTAGTTCGATTTTAATTGACAGCCCTAAAAAACAACATGAATCGAGCAACAAATATCAAGAAATGCTGCTTCTTCTGCTGTTGTTACTCTCCGTCGCTCTCAAGGTCGATTTATTGATTTTTCCCATCAAGTGTGGTGACGTTCACGGAAGTTGGCCAGCACGAAGTTGGCTGTCTGCACTTTGATTACTTAAATGCCACCGTTCGAATGCCAACAATTTCCATTTAGCACGTGCCAATTTAATGGCAGGTATTAAATTATGCAGCACAGAGCAAACAGATTATGCACTTGCCACAACCCCAAGGAGCAGATAAAGAAATATTGCAGACCACCCGTAGGTCTAATAATTTATTAACTACTTAACTAATAGAGTTCTAAGACTTGGCTACATAATTTAATCAAATAAATCAAAGAGTAATATTTGGTTTATATTTCTTGCTTTATGAGCACATTTGTAGTTTCCAGCACAAGCTCTGAGAGAGTGAGCACAGATGATTTTGGGGTTGTTTGGGGATGTTGCTCGGCTCTTTTGTAATATAAAATTAAAATTAGGCAAGTATTGGTATTACTAATATAAATAGGACTAGTAATGGGCTTGATTTGCACTTGATTTTCATAGAATTTTAGCTTTATATACTCAGTCTCAGTTAAATTTAAACAAATTAAATAAACTTGGAATTTATTTTGAAGATAAATCAGATTTAGTGATAAAATAATAGATAGTTAAATATTGATCTAATATTATTTATTGGTGATAATAATAATGCTAATATTAACAGTTAAAATTTATTTATTTGTATAAATGTAATTAATTTGGAAGCAAACCTCGAACCGAACAAGTTAGCCTCGAATCAAACTTCGCTCAATTTTTTGGGTGTGGGAGTACGTGTTAAATGTCTGCTCTCTCTCTCTTTGGCGCTCTCTCAATGCATCTGCAGCTGCCTACGCTAGAGAGCGTCATGCAGGCGTATGCCTCTGCTGCGTGCATGTATTGGTGAGTTCGAGCGCTTCCGCTGCAATTGGCACAGAAGCTGCGCTCAGAGAGATAGAGGGAGAAAGAGAGTTTCAATGGGCCCGATCAGTGGCCTATATAATTGGACTTGCAGTGCCGCTTCAGTTAGTTCAGGGCCTTCTGTCGGTGCGTGCGGAAGTTAAGAGAGGCTGATCAGCTGGCTATATAAATGCGCTTGCAATGCCGCTTCAAACAGTTTCTGCCCAGCTGGCTCTGCAGGCGTACGTAAAAAGAGGTGTGGCAGGTACAGACTATATATATATATATCATGTAAAGATTTAAGTGATGGAATGTATTTACTATATAATATTATTTATATTTTTTCTATAAAGTTAAGAACAATTAAAAACAATTACTTATTGGATTATGTTGAATCACATATTTTTTACAACTGAATTTATTTGTAAAACCGTATTAGCTTAAATGAAATTGTTTGAACACTACTAACCATTGAAGCACCAAAATATGTAGCATAGTTTTCAGCGATTCTCTGAACTGATAAAGCAAGTTAGGCCAGCGTATAAAAATATATTAACTCACTAAGCAGTTATTTCGTTGAGCTCACCAAGTGCCACTAACTAACCCCAAATCCAAGTTGCCTGAAACAATAAGCCGAATGCCTTTGACTTTGACATTGGGCGCTTTGTGCAACGTCATATTATTATATTATTATTGGGTGGGCGAAGCGTGTGCTGAAGTACTTGCTCAGCTCAGCTCTGTTCAGCTCAGCTGTCTCATAAAGAACACCCAGAATGTGCGGCGTGATTAATAGCGCTGATTTACACATGAAAAATCAATGAGAAGCCACTTAATAACGACAGGGAAAATCCATGGAATTTGGGTTAGATTAGCCGATAAACCAAGTTAACTGACTGACTGATTGACTAGCTGATTGGCCGATTGGCTGATTGACTGATTGACCATTGAAATTAAACTCAGCTGCGTTTAGCTATTGGCATTGTCCTTCGACAGGGTTGAAATGTCAAAAGGCAGCAGCTTTTATATGTGGCTGGCACGGTAACAGAGCCAAAACAAACAACAACGATGACAATCTCAGATTGCTAGACTAGCACATACTCTGTATTATTTGAACAAAGCACTTTGTTACTCAAATGTCATTCAAGTGTTTCGAAACGTAGACTTTCGATTTGTGATCAACAGTGCAAAGTTTTCTAGTTTTTCCTGCAGTAACTTTTTGTGAAAATCAAAACGAAAGTCGAATTTGGAACATACCCGCTTATCAAGCTAAAAACAAGATGGCAAAGGTAAACAGAGATGTATACACATGCTACATGCTACATGCTACATGCTACACTCTCATTTTTAATGAGCCAACACTTGCAACAACACGGTCTACGTCATCCACCAACTGTCAACTTTGGCATTCAATTGGTGGCAGCTAATTCGAAACTAATTGCTTTTCACTCTGGCTAATGCTAATGCTAATGCTAATGCTATTCCTGTTACTTCTATTTCTTGTGTGTGCGCAGGGCAACATGAAGGGCAAACATCTCACACGCAGTCATGCCATGCGCGAATCGACGTCGCCTCCACGCACGCCAACGCCCCGAGCTGCCTCCGAGCAGCAGCAGCAGCAGCAGCAACAGCAGCAGCAACCACATCCCAGCGATGGCCATGAGCACAACAACAACAATGCCATAATAAATAATAATAATACTAACGCAAACACAAATACAAATAGCAATAATCATACCAATAGCAAAGCACAATCAACAATTGGACGCGGCAACTCGCCCCTCATGGAGACGCCCGCTGTGATTGTTACTAGTCAACAGCCGCAGCAACAGCAGCCGCAGCAGCAGCAACCGCTGAACGTGCCCCTTCGAGACGAGTCGGAGTTCCCCAAGCTGTCGCCGCCCAAGAAGTCGGGCGCAGCTGCAGGACAGCACAATCGCAGCAATAGCAACGGCTGTGCCGGCATCGAATACAACAACAACAACAACAACAATGGCAAGAAGTTTGTCGTCGATCTGAAATCCAATGGCCTGGACAAGCATCACAACAACAACAACAATAACAATAACAACAACAACTCTGGCAATCTGTTGTACAACTCGGGCATGAACTACAAGGCAGCGGATCGTCATGAACGCCACGAGATGTCCAGCCAGAACAGCAATCACGATGAGGAGCAGTATCATTATGAGCGCAACGCTGGCGGTGGCAAGAAGCATCGTGCCAATACCAATTCGAAGGGCTCCAAGCCGCGCTTGAAGAACCTAACGGGCGGCTCCACCGGCAGCATTGATGGCATGGCCAGTGGAAGCGGCAATGGTGCTAACAATTGTGCTGGCAACAATACGCAAAACTTGGGCAACAACTCGAATAACTCCAGCAACAATACGTCGGGCTTTATATCACGCGGTAAGTGGCAATGGTTCATCAGATATCTATCGATAAGCTAGTGGGACGCATGGCGCCAATCATTGATTCTAGTCTTTCATCAATCAGAAAATTCGAGCGAACAGTACACGGACTTTGGGGGCACGGATCTGATGACCTTCTTTCGCGATACGCTTAATAAAAATCTCAAGGATCGCAACATACTGTTGAAGATCGAAAAGGATCTAATGGAATTTGTGCAGGACAAAAGGTAAGTTGTCTCTGTAACAGAGTTTGCAAGAATAGGTCACATTTGTGTTATGTGTTAAAGACAAGAAAAACAACACTTATCAAAGTCTCAAAAAGACCGGGTTAGTCTTCACTAAACCTGCGACCATCTTTTCACTCTCTCTCTAGTCAGAAATTTTTCTAATTCAATTCTAATCTAAACTCCAACTCTATTGCAGTCGCGGTTGTGAATATCGTTTTCCACCAACTTCCTCGTACAATCGCATGCTCATCCATCGCACGGCTGCCTTCTTTGGCATGGATCACAACGTGGACACGGAGACGCAACAATGCGTCATTGTGGCCGTTACCAAGGGCACACGCATACCAGAGGTGAGCTCTATTTTTTAACTTAAGGTATTTTCTACCATTTATTATGTTTACTCTGCAGGTACGCTTCAAGTCTCTGGTGCGTGGCGATCATCGTGAGGATGCACGCAAGTCAATTCTGAAGCGGGATACGCACAGCTTCGATGAGGTGCGCCAGTCGCCGTATCTGTGTCCGGAGCGCGTCATGCTGGATCGCAAGGCCAAGAGCTTTGAGGAGCGGGAGGAGGATTACGATCGCGCACGCAGTCGCATCTTCAGCCGCACCTCACAGCACGACGCCTATGCAGATGAGGACAGCTACAGCGTCGGAGGCGGCGGAGGCAGCTGGCAACATGCCGTCGAACAGCAGCAGCAACAGCAACAGCAGCAGCAGCAACAACAGCAGCAGCCGCAGCCACCCAGACCCAAGCGTCCTAATGGCAAAATGTTGCAAATGCAGAATGTAGGCTGGCAAATGTAAATTATGGGAATCCCCATTCTCAATTCTCTCTCTTGCTTTGCAGTCCACGGAGTCACGCGATGGCGGTGGCATGAGATCAGCTGGAGCTGTGCCCAAATCGCACAATTTTGGCAACTACGGCGGACCGCCCAGCTCGGGTGGGCCTGGCGGTGGCGGTGGAGGCGGAGGTGGTGGCGGTGGCTCCTCATTGCCACGTGGAGACTCAACCAACTCGAATAAGAGCGCACGTGGCGGGTTCGCCAAGCAGGACTCGGTGGGCAGCACCAGCACGCCCTGGCGCCTGTCGCCCTCGAGCAGCGGGTGAGTAGCCGAAAAGAGAGTTTCGAGTGTTTGCGTTTAGACAAGCCAGCATTCCATACCCAGTTCGCTCGCTCTATCCATTTGTTTTTCTTACTTTCTCTCACCTAACCAATTTTGAAACTCTTGTTAAAATTGCCAAAAACATTCTTGTATGCCAACCCTTTCAAAATATATATAAAAACAACAACAACTTCCCAACCAACAACAACAACAACTTCCCAACAACAACAACAACAACAACATTTACCAAATCCAGCTACAAGACACGCACCCAATCCGTGCGCTCCGATTCCGTAACGCCCTCGCCCACGGGCTACGGCAGCGACAGGCAAACGCCGGAGTTCAGCCAGCCGCCGTCCAGCCGTGGAATATTCCTGCAACAGGCAACACCAACACCAATCGCAGCCGCATCAATTGCAACAATAACAACAACAAGCACAGCAACAACAACAACATCACCATCGTCGTCGTCGTCGTCGTCGGCGTCGTCGTCCAGCAACGCGTCCGATACGGCATCAACTCCGGGACTCGTCTGGGCCGTCACAGACATCTCGAGTGTGCCAATTGGCAGCGTCCTCATTGATCCGCAAACCCTTCAGCCAATACTCAATGCAGACGGGTAATTTACAAAAACCAAACACACACAGAAATCGCAAAACAAATTCAAATTCAAATAACCAACCAGTTAATCAAATCACCAAAATTATAAACATCAAAATCTGTTTACCGCCATGCTTATGCTTTTGATTAATTCCGCTCTCTTTTAATAATACCGATTCCTATATAGAGCGCTTCGTTAGAGAATTCAAAAATGTTTCTTTTCTCGAATTTGTTAGTTTTTTTAAATTAAGTTGTAAATTCAAAAAAATAGCGAGCGAAATTAGAATTTAGTTTATAAAAGAATATACCTAATGACAACAATATATAATAAATATTTTAATTTTATTTTTTTTTTTTTATAAATTTTTACTTAATCGTAAAATTGTTTAGATCAATTTTTAACAATTTAATAATAATATATAATAATAATTAATTATAATTTGCCAAGCGAGCTTTTCATAAAATATTTATTAATGCTTATACAATTTATTTAAATTAATATCTTCAACTTTTTTAATAAATTTTATGCTATCAATATTAATTCAGTTTTTAGTAAATCTGACTTTTCTTAACAAATGAAACACTTTTGAAACTCCCACAAAGCGCTCTACATACATATTTTTCAATATTTCAATTTTATTTAAGAATATATTTTGAATATTTCAATATTTAAATATTTGAGTCTATATAATCACTACACATTATATTATTGCCATTTCGATCTGCTACAAGTTCAAGTTGTTGATGTTGTTTTTGTAAATTATCTGCCTGAAAGCAAGCAAATTATGAATATCAATATGAATATCAATATGAATATGAATCTATATACGCCTAACTGTACTCTTAGCTGTGGCTCAGCTCGCTCTCTTTCTCTCTCTGTGTGTCTCTCTCTCTCGCAGTTAAGCTCACACGCTCGCTCTCACCTGTACATGATTCACCCAACTCACACACTCACATTCTCTAGTCTCTTGCTCTTACTCTCTCGCTCTGTGTCTCTCGCAAGCTTACTTTGGCTTTTTTTGATCGCCTGCTGGATACTCTATATAAAATATATATTATATATATCTATATCAGTGTGTGATCTGCCAGTGTTGTCGTGTCTAATTGTTGTTCGTGCTAAATTTCATTGCATTTGTTGTTGTTGTTGTTTTAATGCCATTCATCAAACTCGATATCAAATCTAAAATATATTTTTAACACAAACACTGCATAGAGTCTGCCTTACGAATGAGCACTGTGGCAACTCTGGCAGCTGTGCGCTGTTTGCGGCAACTGTACTTGTCCCCCACACCAACACACATCAATATGTTCCTCATTTAAACGTAGCATGTGACGAGCGAGTACCCGTTAATGATTCACTTTTATTCGCTTTATTCAACTGCATTTTTAACACTGTGATTTGGTTTATTTTTGCAGCTCCGTTTACCACTATGACCCGTCCAACTTGCCGCCCAATCAGGCGCTGCAACACGCGGGCAACTCTGCTGCTGCTGCCGGCAGCTATCAGTCTGGCAACTCTGGCAACTATGCGCAGTATCGCAAATCCTCGCCACATCAGCCGCCGCCGCAACAGCAGCAACAACAGCAACAGCAGCAGCAACAGCAGCAGCAACAGCAGCAGCAGCAGCAGCAACAACAGCAGCAGCAGCAGCAACAGCAGCAACAACAGCAGCAGCAACAGCAGCAGCAGTTGTATAATAACGAGCTGTCCTGCAGCTCCACTGAGAGCTACGCCGAGGATGTGCACTCGCCTGGCATGGAGTGCGGTGATGGTTATGACAACTACAATCCGGAGACTCCGCAGCAGCCGCTGAGCTGCGACGGCAAGGGCGACGAATGTGATAGCCTGTCGAGCGCCACGGGCTGCCTGAGCATAACGACCTCCACCTCGACCAAGAACTACGATCGCATCGAGGTGCAGAAGTACAAGAATCAGGCGACCAGTCCCAACATACCCGCCCCCGCCTGCGGTGCCGCCGAGAAGGAACTGGATACAGTTGCTCAGCAGCCGCAACAGCAGCAGCAGCAGCAACCGCAGCAACAGCAGCAGCAACAGGAGCAGGAATTGCAGCAGCAGCAACAGCAGCCGGAGCAGGAGCCGGAACCTGTGCTGCTTTCGATGCTGGGCTTGCTGCCTGTGGCAAGCAACACGCCGCTGTCGCTGTCGCCGAGCAGCACGCCGTACAGCCAATGCGAGGTGAAGACCGTCAGCCAGAGCCAAGCTCAGGTGGCTGTCGAGGAACCCAAGACCACCACCTGGGCGTACACGCATATGGATGGCTCCACCGTATTCCATACCACGACCACGCCCAACGGCGCTGCGCCCTACTGTGCCACCACATATCAGCAAGGAGTAAGTGCATCCATCAACTCTTTTTCTATTCCAACTAATTTGCTTTGTTCTCCCTCTCTGCAGCCCGATGGCAGCATCTATGCGGTGCCCCAGGGCATGGTCTATGCGGCATATCCACAGCCCACGGTGGGCAGCGGCGCTGGCGCCTCGCAGCCGCTCTTCCAGCTGGCCAACAGCAGCCAGCCAGCCGTCAGCCAGACGATATTCACATCACCCGAGACGGGCGAACTGCCCGGCGGCACCTACATGATACCTGTCTTCGATGCGGCGCAGCAGCAGCGCGAGGGTCTGATACCCGCTCAGGCCATTTACCAGACGCCGGCCGGACCTGCCACGGCTGTGATGCCGATGGCCACCGCTGCCGCCTATCCGACAGCACAGTTTGCCACAGCGGCGCCCAACGGTGCGCCCATCTATCAGACGCCTCTGATCTACTCCAGTGAGCCGCAACAGCTGCCGATGGCCACGTATCCGATCAGCTATCCGTATCATTACTACCATCCCATACCCTACTATGTACCGCAGCAGGCAGTCGCTGCCACGCCCATGATGGCCACTGCGCCCACTGCCCAGCAGCCGCCCAATGGCCCCGCCTCCGCCCAGGCGCAGGCGCAGGCCCAAGCGCAGGCCCAGGCGCAGGCACAGGCCCAAGCTCAGGTGCAGGCGGCGGCGGCCCAACTGAATCTGGCAGCTGCCACGGCGGCCGGACCGCCCACGGTAGCTGGCGCCCAGGCCTCCAGCAATGGCCATGTGATCAGCAGCAGCAGCGGCAGCAACGGCGGCTACTTGGGCGGAGCACGCGTCAAGCGCACGCCTGGCGGCGGCTCCATACACTACAATCCCAGCTATCCGGGCACGGCGCCCGCCCACGCCACGGCTGCGCATCATCATCCCGCTGGCTCCGCTCAGATCATAACGGCGCCCGGTGCCGGCACAACGACATATCACGCGCTGCCCACGCTCACCCTGGGCCCCAACACTGATCTCAATGCTGCGTCCGCTGCGGCCGCCCACGTCTATGCGCTGCCCCAACACGCCACGGCGCTGATCCCAACCAACATCTTCCCCTACACCACGGGTCAGCCGGGCGCCCAGGCGGCGGGCGCACACAATGCCATGCTGCAGCAGCAGCAGCAGCAACAACAGCAGCAGCAGCAGGCGCCACCGCCGCCAACAGCTGCGCAGGTGGCACACTCGGCGCCACATCATGCACTGATCACGGCGGCGCCCTTCTACTCGGCAGCCGGCGGTTCGATGGATGTGTCCGCTTCGCAGTCGGCGCCCAGCACTCCAGCGGCTCCTGGGCGCCAGGCGCCGCTCTTCAGCACACCGCCGGCGCCCAACGCAGGCAGCGGCGGCAGCATCAACAGCAGCGGCGGCGTCTCGGCAGGCGGTGCAGGTGGTGGCTACCACAGCAACAGCTCCACGCCACATTACTACCACAGCCAGGGCGGCAACGAGGGCGGCTATGTGCCCTACGAGAAGCGCATCACGGGCGGCAACATGGGCGGCGGCATGGGCGGGGCACCGCTGGGACGCAAGCCCTACCATCCGGGCGGCTACAATCCGCGTCATTCGGTGCCACTGAGCGGCGTGCCCTCGGGCGCCAAGACGCCGCTGCTCAACTCCAACAACGAGCCGACGCCACGCGCCTCCCCCAGCAGCATCAATCTGGGCGCCGCCGGTGGCCACTCGGGATCCAGCAGCTATCATCACAATGCGCATCGTGGCCCGCCGCCGCATGCGCTGAACAAGCGCGAGAACAAGCCCGCACAGATGCCGCTGATCAGCGGCCCGCCGCCCAGCTACGCCTCCAACACCGGCAGCGGCGGGGGAGGTGGAGGCGGAGGCTATGAGTCGAAGCCCCCCATGCGTCTCAATGCCGGTGCTGCGGCATTCCGCAGCCAGAAGACCTACAGCAACGAGTTCCGACGCAGCGTCTCGCAGCGCAATTCGCCCAGCGCCAACGGCGGCGGCAATGGCAACGGCAACAGCGGCAGCAGCAGCCACGAGAGCAGCAACAACTCGCCCAACAGTATTGCCGGCGGCAACGGCAGCAGCAGCAACAACAACAGCGCCGCCAACACGCCCAATGCCAACGCCTCCGGGCAGCCCATGGGCACCCAGTACATTGTGTTGGATCATGCAACGGGCACTGCCATGAACACGTCGCCGCCCACGCTTTATGGCGGTGGTGGTGCGGGTGGTGGTGCCGCTGGTGGCAACGGTGGCGGACCGCGCGCTTCGCACATTCCAGCCCAGCTGCATCACAATGCCGCAGCGGCAGCGGCGGCAGCAGCAGCCGCCGCCAGTGGCCCACAGGCCACGGCGGTGCTCAGCGGTGTTGGCGTCTCGGCGGCCGCTGCGTTGGGTGGCTACAATCCCAATGCGGCCTCCGGTGTCTACATCAAGTACGGCCAGGCCTACTTTGCACATGTGAGTAGTCATCGCATATATCATCATATTCATATCTAATCTATATCCGATATTTCATGAACAGCCTCCGGTGGCCTTGCCCAACAGTCGACGTTCGCCATCGAACGATATACGGCCTCAGATGGCGCAGGTTGCCGGCATGTATCCCGCCACAATGATGATACAAGGTGAGCCTGCTGATCTTGCACAATATCGAGATCTGGCAGCATTTGAAGATCTCGGGGATCTCGGGGATCTCGATTCGCTTGGCGGGTTCGAGGTGCCTGATGACGCTGAGCTCGTAGCGCACTTTCAATATCCGTGATCAAGCCGTGGCAATTGTTGTGTTTATAGCGTATAATAATTGTTCTATCTGCATTTTACAAATTTTAGTAATATAAAGAAATAAATCTAGACGCCGAGAGGTGTAACGGATAAGATAACGTTGAATTTAGAAGGATTATTTATAGTTTGCGTGTAAATTATTTATTCAATAATTTTAAATTATCTAGAACAATTTTGAATGGAATCAGTATATCGATTTTATATAATATGACTATATAATTTTGTAATTATGGAAATCTGTAGAGAAATTTAGATTGGAATCAGAAAGAGAATATAATCTTTATGGAAGCAAGAAATCTTAATCAAAAAACAAATCAAAAATCAAGTCTTAATGAAAAACGGTAGATATATATAATAGGTAATATTATAATAATTCAGTTTAAAGTGCAGTTTCTGTACCTAATATATAATATCCGATTATTAAATTTAGTTTTTACGCAATTATTAATATATTTTTCCGATTTTCCTATAGCACCTCCACGTCATCGTCATCCGAATCCGAACTACAAAGGTTCACGTCCGCGGTAAATACTGCTGCTTACCTGAAGTCAATTGGACGGACTGGAAGCCGGATAAAGAGTGGATAAAAACGAAGGAAAGCGAGGAAAGGAGAGGAGGAGAACGAGTAAACTACATAAACATAACGGCATACCTAAGATAAATATAAATAGCAAACTAATCTAGTGGAACATAATGTAGTTGACAACAAAAAAACCTTAAAAAAAGAACGATAAAAGAGAAGTTAAGAGAAATGCAGAGACGCGATGAATGAACAGACGAGCGAGAAAGAAAAAACAGAGCATAGGAGCAAAAGAGGAGAGCAGAGAGAAGAGAAAGAGCGCGAGTGTAGGTAGAAATTGTTGGATGTTGTTTGGGGAGCGTAGCAGCGGCAGACTGAGCAATGCAAGAGGGTAAGGGAGAGGGGATCGGCATGGGAAGGGGAATGGGGATGAGCAGGTGCTAGGCAATTGTTATCTTCCGCAAAAGAAAACTGGCAGAAAAAATAAGTATTGTGTAGCTACAACAACAACAAACAAACAACAACAACACCAGAAGTATAAAAAACGACAAGCAGTAAAATCATATTTTAAAAAAAAAAACAATTGCTGTATATTTTGTGCCATTACAAATAGTCTATAAAACATAAAACATAAAAACTAACAAACTTTAAAACTCAGAAGCAATAATTAAACACAACGACAGCCCCTAAGGACCTGCAACCTGGACGAAAACTATAACTATAACATTAAACTGGACAATTGGAAGCTAAGCATGATATATATACATTTATATCCCTTATTGACTGACTGACTGGCCCACTCAAGCTAAGGTCCGAGAATCTCTCCTGTATTTAACATTTCCTCAGCATTCGGTAATCTCTCAGTTTGCGAATAAACTACGACAAATTGTATTATATTTATTTATAATCGAAGTGCTTTGGTGTGTTTAATTGAATGCGTTTTAATTATGTTAGAAATCTCAACCAGAAGCTAAGCAAACAACACTAACAACAACAACAACTGACTGACAACACACACACATACACCTTACACACACATATAGAGACTGCAATAAGTGGGCGTGGCTTGTACTATATATTTATGCTTGTTTTGTATTGCAAAATGTATAATTTATAAAGCTCTTCGAAATCAGCTCAAACTATAACAACAACAACAAACAACTCTGTTCCAAATCTGTTCAAAATTCATAACGACTTTTTGTTAAGTTAATCTTAAACACTCTAGTTATTATTATTATTATTATTATTATTATTATTATTATTATTATTAACATTAACATTATTAGTTATCATTATTATTATTTTGATTTTGATTTTGATTTTGATTTAAGTGAAATTGATTGATTTTTGAGTTTTTGCCTATTTATGTTAACGATTTATGATTTCATCGAATTAGAATTGAATTCTTTATGTTCTCTATTGATTTCTGTTCCTTACGGCACATTGAAGCTGCACTCTTAATTTTCGTTAATTAATTAGTTACACCTTAAGTAAGATCTAATATGGAATACATCTATATATATATTACAAATAATTAGAGAGAAGACGACGCTACGTAAGAGCCAAGCAGCTATACATTTATTGTTAAACAAGATAATTAGCTTAGCGTATAAACTACATATGTATATGTACCATCTAAAATATATATATATATATACTATATATAGTTATATATATAGGCAAGTGAAACAAACAAAAACAAAAATAAAACAAAAAAACGAAAGCGATAGTTGAAATGGTGTTTTGTTTTTTACTTTCATTTCCTGTATTTCTATTTTTTTTAGTTCCACAACCGGCTAAATGGAACCCACAATCCCCTTAGTTACTTGGCTTTATTTTAGTACAACGAAACACAGATACAAATCGGCAAATACTCACTAACTGTATGTCTAAATGTACATAACAATAATTTACAATTTACAATTTACAAGTACTACAATACCTTAAACGCGACTAACACTTAGCACATAAGTTAGGCTAGTGCAGGACGGATAAATCAGATAAATCGGATAAATCATTGCATAACATTTTCAACTAGGGTTATTTCTTATCACTTATCATTTATGATTTCCAGGCAAATCTTATGAACCTACACACACCACATAACATACACCAAAACTAAGTATAGCTTTCAAAAGTGCGCTAAGATATTGCAGCTTACATTAAACCTAAATATATACCGATAAAAGACATAAAAGTACCAAATAAATTAGTCAAACTGCTCAAAAAAAGGTAGGGATAGTGGAGAAAGGGGGAGGAGGCGTGGCAGGATAGTCAGATGAGATTCCATTGAGTATTGTACCAGAGAACACTCGAAACGCTTTGGCTAATACCAGTACCAAGTGCCAGTTACAGTTAGTTAGAAACACTTGCAAAATGGCGGCCGGAAGTTTAGGTAGAGAAGGAAACGGAAACAGTAACGGGGAGAGACGTCGCTAGATCCTGAATAAACGAACATTTGCTCCTGTTGTGCATTACTTTGTTTGTTGCTCTGTTTGTTATGCAGAAAATAATAATTAAAATAAAATGTTGAGAGTAATGTTGAGAGTGGAGTGCAGGCAGAAGAAGAGTGCGCATTGGGAAGAGGCATAGAATATGGGAAAGGGCATAAACCAGAGAGTGTATTGATCGGATAATCCTGGTGAGAAAGTATGTTATACAATATTATTATTACATCATGATTAATCTAATCGTAAAACACGCATCGTAATTATAATTATACAACAAACAAAACCAGAACAACAAACAGCACGCAAAGTAAAAATGAGATAAAGACAAACGGAGTTTTTACCGACGAGGATAACGATATTGATTATGATTATGATAATGCTAATGATGAAAAAAAAACTAAAAAAAAAAAAACAAAAAGGAAAACCAAACAAAATAAATAAAATGTATTTATTTATTTTAATTTATATATACACTAGAGAGTTATTACAAATATATATACATATATATATATATATACATAATATATAAGGAAAAAAAAAGAAATTTATCGATTGTGTTTTATTCTAAGTACTTGAAATTTAAATTTGATTTTAGAGTGAAGTTAAAGGTAAGTTACAGATGCAGAAATTATGAGAGGAAATCAGAGCTGTACCGATAAACTTACTATTGATCGATAACAAAACTCCGGAACTTCCTATTGCCCCTTCTTATCGATATACAGCAAAACACGCGTCAAAGTTTAGGTTGTAACAAAACAGTTTATGTTTTGGCTAGCTGACCACAAAACAAGGCATAAATTATGGCTGAATAAACAGGCAACTTGTAAGTACTAAATGATTTATTGGCTCTGTAAACGCATGGGACGCCCTCAAGGTTATTAATACTGCAGTTCATCCGACACATGTTAACATTGTGGCCATAAAAACAAGTCGAGCAAATAGCAAATAGTTCCAAAAAACCGAGAGATAAATAACTGAAGAATGATATGCGAATGCAAACATTGTAGCGCCCTATTAACCCAGAAGCAGACAACACAAATGTAGGGGAATTTTGAAACCCCCCGACTGCAGGTTGCCAGAGTCTCATCAATAATTACACAATTTGGGCACTCGGGGGTAGTTGGCGTTACGTCTCTATAACATGCCACCAACAGAACAACAAATTACCCTGAAATTCGAACGGGAATAGGGAGAAGGCAAGAGTCGGGCATGCCCGACGAACGATCGTATCTTGGTTGAGCCATCAGTTGGAGACGAGACGGGACCACATTCTGAGCTGCACATAAATCTGCCAAGTGGGAAAACCCCGAAAAGGAAAATGGAAAACAAAAACAGCGACAGGTTGCACAGCTCAATAAAGAGCCCAAATAAATATTACAGAAAGGGATGAGTTCATTTAGGGCTTCGATTGCGGCAGGTAGGCGGAAAGTCAACCTGTTTTTCTTTTTCTCTATTTTCTATTTGACCAAAAATGGAAAAGAAGTTGTAAGACGGCTGCTGCGGTCAAAATCAAATGGTCAAATGCTTTTGTTGGCCGTTGACATTTAAAAATTATGGCATGTAAATGGAAGGCATTCCGGGAACGCGTTGACAGCGCCTGACTTTGCTTCGTTTTGGCCAGAACCGGGGGGGCTACTGTTAATCAATTTAGTGCCTGCCGATGAAGTTATTTGTGTGCAGATGGCCCAAAAGGATAAGCAGCGGTCGAGTGAAAGGTCACTTAGATGCAGCATAACTGATAAATATAATAGATAAATAGATATCTGTGTATGCACTCGGAAAAATGAAGCTAAATAAAGCTGCTAAATTAATCTTGTTTTGTTTTAGAATTTAAATATCACGGGAGAATCGGGCGTTAAGTCGAGCAAATTGTCTGTTGCATATCTTCGCTATTTCTTACTCGATCTTAATGCAGTTCTTATAATTGATGGGATATGTCATGCTTGATGATGATGGGAATTCATGCTTGTTGAATTAGCAGGGAAAAGGTGGAGGTATCAAAGATCTTAAGCCAATGATACTCTCCTTTGTGCAAAAAATACTATCTTCTTTTGCTATCAGAATTTACTACTACTATTCGTAATAAATTTAAATATTTAACAGTCTTAGAAATAAGAATGTGGAATTCCTTTTAGGATGATATATTTTATGGCTGATTGACAGCGGAAATTCTTCATACGAAACTTCTTGATTTTTCTTTCAGTGCATTGTTCGCTCTCTCTCTCTCTCTTTCTCTCTCTCTCTCTATCTCTCTCACTCTGTCTCTCTCTCTCTCTTTGTATCTCTCTCTCTTTCTATGCCCCTCTCTTCCTCTGCTCTTTGTGCCCCACGGGGCGTATGCGTGTTAAAGCTTTCATGCTGATGTTGCTGTCAAGCTTTGCGCTCTTGATATATGGCAAGCATTAAACTGCCGCCTTTGTAATGCGGAGACATCAAAGTGCACACACACACACACACACACACACACACACACACATATACATATGTATGTATATATGTATAGTCAAACATTTGCATACACTATAGACACACACACATACATGCAGGCAGTGAAAAGCCATAAAAATCACTTTGTAGTCTTGGCAGCAGCGGGCGCGGAGGCAGCAGAGGCGCGTGAAGGCGGCGCAAACTATGCAACAACAACAACAACAACAACTGCAACAGCAGCAACAACAGCAACAACAACAACTCGCTTACAAAAAAGTGCAATGCAATCAATTCAAAAGAGCTGGCAGAGAGCAGCAGCCTGAGCCAGAGCCAAAAGCAGAGCTGGGGAACTGTCAACAGTCGGAAGGGGCAGGGGCATGGGGCAGGGGCAGGGGCAGGAACAGGAGCAGGCAGCATTTAATCCTGCAAAAAAGGCATTGCAAGGCAGCATAAAATGATGTTAATCCTCGAATAACGTGAGGTGGTTAACACGCTGAGTGCAGCGCGGTGGCATGTGGGCGGCAGGAGGAGGAGTTGAGGGGGCGATGATGATGATGATGGCGACAGCCAAATGCCAATTGAATGCCAAGCGGCTTTAAGTGTTGGCCGGCGTATTGAAAGGCAACAAAAAAAAAAAACATTTGAACAAGCTGAAAAGAGATGAAAACATGAAAGCGACACAGAGAAAGAGATGCATGATTAGAGAGAGACAGAGAGAGAGCAGCTCTCTGAGTTAAAGTGCTTGAGGCGTGCTGAAAACGATACTTGCTTCAAAAGGGGGCAACTGTGGAGCATGAAGCATTAGCCGATGTTTAACGAACTATAACTTGGCTCAGGTTTGTTTGCATACATTTCTACTATATGGTTATTAAAGTGCTACATAGGGAGTGTATATAGAGCAAAAATATACAACTGAATATGTAAAAATATTTATAAATAGGTAAGGTAAACTCAAACCAAATTTTATGTGCCTAGCTCATCAAAAGCCAGAGATTGATTAGTTTATGTATTTAAAAGAGGCAGCGAAAGGGGGTACAATATAAGATATAAAGAATAGCATTTGTTTCCTTTGTATGGGTTTTTAAAGTTTCATTTAATATCAGTTAAATAAATTAAAATAGTTGGAATCATTGAAATTATACTGAATTATTTGAAAATTGTATCTATAATCTTAAAGAAAAGCTTCAAAAATAATTTGATTTAATTTCTTTGCATAAAAAATTTTTTCTTTTTTTATTTTGAATCCAAATTTAAATTGCATGCAAATTATTAAAATAAATATATATTGTTAAACTAAATATTTTGTTTTTAATAATTTTATTGGTATTTATTATGAGTTACAGAGATTAGAAAAAATATATTTGATGAAGAATTTAAAATATTAAAAAAATTTTGTGTGGTTTTCAATATGAGTTACAGAGCTTAGTAAAAATATGTTTGATTAAGAATTTAATATAGTTAAATGTATAGTATGTTATTTATATGGAATGAGTTTTAAATACTATTATAAATTTCTTTTATTTGTTTTTAAATATTTTCAGCCCAAAATCAACCTAAAGAACTAAGAAATTAAATAAAGCAATAGCATATTTCAATGTGTCTAGCTGTCTGCTGCACAAACTCATTGTACCCCAAACTTTTATCTCAGCTAACTTCCAATCGTTTAACCAAAGTCGCAGCTTTAAGTACTTGCAGCTTTAAACTGTGGCATCTCGCAGCATGTTGAAGCTGAAATTGCCTGCTTTCCACGCCACTTCCGGCACACATTGCCGCTGCGGAGCTGCCCCCGAACACGGGCAAATGCCAACAACCCATGGAGATTTATGTTGGATGGCAAAAAAAGTGTCAACTTGCAGCTTTTGCGGCACAAACGGACGGACGGAGAGCCAGACGGACGGACGGACGGACCATCAAGCGGTTTGACCCCAAAAAAGTCAAGTGCGCTGCTTTTTGGCGCTGTGCTGCCGTCGCAGTTGCCACAGTTGATGCACAGCTGAGGCTTAGTTGGCAGTGAGGCAACCAGAGGCAACAAGAGGCAAGCAGAGACGACATTGCCACCCACCCAATGGCATACGAGCAGCAGCTGAGGCGGAAATTTGAGTCCGCACTCAATGAATATGCGCTCCGAATGGCACGCGCCGGCGCACTCAATTGGCTGGCTGGAGAGAGCGAGGGGTGCGGGGTGAAGTTCACTCAAAATGGGGGACGCGTTGAGAACTCGTTCCTCGCGTGCGTTCAAAAAGGGGGCGTGGCTCAACAAGCCGCCGCCATGGCAACCAATCAACAGCCGAAAAACGCTGAGCGCAAAACCAGTTGAGCGGGTTTTTAGAGTGTGTGTGTGAGTGTGTGAATGGGTGTGTGAGTGTAAGGGTGTGTGAGTGTGTATGAGTGTATGCTCTCAAAAACCGGGTTGTCGTCATGCTGCTGCTGCTGCTGCTGCTGCTGCTGCTGCTGCTGATCCGTAAGCCATGAGTCTGAAGCGCCGGCAGTTTATGCAGTGGCCTCGTAGCTGTAACAACACGTCGCTCGCTTTAACGCTCTGGAGCTGCAGCTCTTCAACGTCGTCGTCGTCGTCGTTGTTGTTGTTGTCGTCGTTGCCGTTTCAATTCTCGCTTCAGCTGAGCCGGAGAGTCGCTCAGCCGGGCAGCCTCTTCGAACCGGACCCCGTCGTCCGTCGCCCGCCGTCCGCCGTCTGGCGTCGTCTGTTATCGCGCCACGCGTTCGCGTCGTCTGATAAGCGAGCGAGCTGCGAGTTTTTTAGCGTCGGCAAAAAGCAACAAAACTCGCACTTTATAGCATAATTATAAATAAATAATGTAATAACAACAAACCGCAGCAAAACCAAAACAAAAGCAAAACAAACGCAAAACAAACGCAAACCCAGTGAACAATTTGCAAATTTTCCAAATTATATGCTGCATGTGCTAATCAATAAATATGTGTGCGTGTGTGCGCAATTATTGCAAATTCTCTTAACATTTAAACTATATGCATATATATATTCACACTCGTATTCACACCCATACCCACACTCACACTCACAACACTCGCAATCGCTTATGCAACTCATTTGCATGCATTTTGTGGCACTTCGCAGACGCTTGGCAAACTGATCAAGCAGTCTCAAACATTCCATCGAACAAGCCTCTCTGAGAAGTTGGCAAGAGCAGAAGATCCATCCATTGCCAATAAGCTGGCTAAGTAAATTTCGCGCAAAAGACTTGGATTAAAAACCGCCAAAATTGTGGAGGCAATTAAAATGAAGGTGAGTTGAAGCAAAACTTTACTTATTCAGTTGAAAGGGTTACAACCCAATTAGATTAATAAATAATTATTATAATATTACTGAAATATTTATTAAACTGTTAGGCAAATTCTACAACTGAACAGTTAGTTCTTAGTAAAATTGTATTTGAAGTCTAAAATGAAGTCTTCAATGTTATTCATTTTCTTTTAAAAGTTGAACAAAGCTCTATTAAATTTAACAAAATATTTGTTTTGATAACGTATTTTATTGAAGCAAAATATAATATTAAAACTCCACTCAAACGTTTAAAAATATTTTGAATTCTGCACAACAAAATTAGTAAAAATATTTTATATTTGAATAGCATTTCTATATTTTAAGAAAACAGCAAAATATTCAAAAACTTAGAAGGACAGTTACAAAATGGATCTATCCGTTTTATTTATCTGATTTTGTAGATTTTTTTCACCTTATACTATATTTATATCCATTTTTAAATTATAGAAGTATTTAAATTTCAATGTAAGCCTCTTTTAAATTAAAACAAATTTAAATCAAGCTGCAGTTTTATTTAACTTATTAAAAACCAACGCTGTTTTGTTTATAATTTGTTTATGAAATTCATTTTGTAGTATTTTTCTGGGCGTAACTTTTCTTTTAACAAACACCTACGCCCAGAGCGCCTGGCGACCACTTGATATCGCTGGGCCGATCTTTAATTGATGCACATGTAAAACCTTTTGGGTGACCTACAAAATGTGCTGAATAGATATTGAACCAAAAACCCGCTGGGGCGCAACAGGCGGTTATAGTTTGGAGTCGAAGGGGCGTATGATACGGTATTACGGTATATAAAGAAAGCTCTAAAACAATACGCTCTGAGGCGAAGGCAGCTCTCCACAAATCGTACTAATAACTTTGGAAAACGATGAGTTTTCAAAACAGACGACAGGCCCCAGAGAAGTCGGTGAATATTAAAAGCACACAAATCGCGCCATGGGGTGCAACATGGTTGTTGCTGTTGTTGTTGTTTTTTGTATTTTAGGGGAGTACGAAACGGTTGAAACGGATTCAAGTTCGAATTGAATGACGACCATGTCAAAGCCACACGTTGAATTATGAATATAGTATATAGAGAAGGGGCCACTTCGAGAGTTATAGAGAGGGGTATCGGAGGGGAATCGCATGATAGGCGCGTTTATCATTAGTTAACGTTTTTAATTTCTAAATCTTTTGAAGCGCGTTGGCTCATGACGCCGCTCATTTCGAAAAATGTTCATTCAAAACTTGGCTACGTTTAATCGATTTTTGTATGAACATTTCGAGTTGTACAAAATGTATCTCCCTGGCGTATTTGTTTCGAGCCGCCACCCGCTGGGCGCATTGTGTGAACTCTGACGCAAGTGCTGAGCCACCCACAGGATTCGATGGAATACATTGTTAAATATTGGATATTGGACATTGGACATTCGACAGCAATGAGTTGGCTCTTTGATAGCTACAGATACAGATACAACTTCAGCTACAGATACATGTTGAAGCTACATGCATGATTTATGCTTTCTGGTTTCTACAGCTTTTATATTTTGCATGGCTTTATCCATAAACATAATTTTCATTACCATAGCAAATTAGACAAGGTGCTGACGCTTATTGGACCGCACATAAAAGGCTAACAACAACAATGAAAATGTGTTATAAATTTCAAACGATTTTCGAGCTTGGTTTATAATCGATCTAGGCCCACGTGAAACCGATTTCCAAAGATCTACGCAAATACTACGACCATCTATCTATTGGTCTATCGCAAGTAGTATATCGATTCTTGGGATACCTTTAATAACTGTCAATAGGAACAGCGGGAGATCTAAAAGAAAAAGCCGCAGCAGCCGCGGCTTACAACACGATTCCAAATCAAATGTCAACAGTTCTAAGCCGCAACTAAGCCACAATAGAGCCGGCCTTAAGATACGTGTTTTTTCCTCTTCTTCTGCTCGGTTGTTGTATAGATCGCTTTTTATTCCCCCCAACTTGACATCATCGATCTTGACCCGCCCCAGTTGTTGATCCCCCCGTGCTATGACGCCACAGAGCGCAGCTTATGAATATTCAACATTATCCATATTTCGTTGGCTTTTTATTAGTTTGATTTTCATATGGGACCCCGGGAAAGGCATAAATATTATAGCGCTCACTCGTAAATGTCGACTGGCTGCAAAGCAACTATAAAATATACATATTTCAATAAACGATTTTTCATTAATAATTCACTAGAAATTAAATGAAAAGAAGTCGACGGACAAAATGGAAATAGAAACCCAGACATATAAACATGGCAATAAGTATAGATGCTGAGAAGCAGTTAGCGCCTGCTATAAAAAAATTAATAAATATTTGAAAAACAAAACAAAAGTTTAGAAAAAAGCGCTGCTTGTTCACTTTAATTAAGAACTACCAAATGCCATAAGTTATAAATAGTTTTGACAGACGACAACATGAATGATCATGTCTTGAGCTTTAAACTAAACGATTTGTCTTCGAATATGTTCAATATGTCACTTCAGGCAATGCCAAAAAAACATGAATTTTATTTTTTTTAAATTGTGAAAAAAATGCTTAGAGTTAAAGCAAAACAAGAAACTAAACTCAACAGGAAATTCTTTGGAATATGTTCTTTTTCGAAAATGTTAAAATGTTTTAAATAAATTTATTAAATTTGATAAAATATGTAATATTAAATTTAAAAGCAATTGGGATATTTGGAGTAAAACTTCAATATTGGCAACATCATTATATCGTTATATCCATATTTTCAATATTGTAATGAATAATATAATTCGAGTAGTCAAGTAAATTAATTTTCAAACTATTATTAACTTTATTGAAATTCGTTTAAAAATATTACAAAAAATCTAGTTACAAATTCTAGTTAAATTGTAATTAAATTGAGACACGTCAGGCAGCAGTTTAAAGTTTTGAAATAATAATTTAAATGATACAAATTCTACTTAAATTTAAATTCAATTTAGGAACTTCTTGCAGTAGCTCTTGGCATCTTTTGCTGTTATTCAGGACTTATAGCATATGATTTTCTATACCAAATACAAAGATTTTTTTTTTGCCGTAACACCTTAAGCATTATGTGCTTATTACTGCATTATCTTGGCATACAAAAGATGTCTGCTGTAAGCAGATCTAGGGCTAAAACCCACTCAAGGTGTAACCAAATACAACGCGTGCCAGTTGCAAATGTCAACCGAGGTGTCCTTTTGAGGCTTTTAGAAAAACAGCTGCTTGACCAGAGCTGGCCAGAGTTGCAGTTTGCAGTTTGCAGGCTGTGTAATTGGATTGAAAGTAGATTACAATGGAGCAGATAGTACTCCTGGCCAAAATGCTGAATGCCTAATTGACAACTGCGGCGTGGCGTGACAATGCTGACAAGAAGTCTACGCCCGGGAACAATGCGAAGTGGAAACTGCATCTTGAGTTGAGCCAATTGCCCCGATCAGGCACAAAAGACAAACAAATATCACACCTTTGTTTATGCGCCCAGCCAAAAGACAAAAGATCGAAAGACCCTAGAAAAACAAGCATTTCGAGTGGTCAGTTTTGGTTCTACTTTGGGTTGCGCATGCGCCTCGGCTGCAATTTGCTTTTCCCACTCTCAGCCAGCGCCTCTTGGGAGATACGTGTCAAAGTCACAGCAGCATTTTTAGCAGGTAAATGTGAAAATTCCCAAAATGAAAATCAAATGCAGACGCCAGTCGGACAGACGGCAAAGAGGCAGAGGCGAAAGACAACCGCACAAAAGAAACTGCATCGAGTGTAGTACTCCGTAGTATCTGGTATACCTGAGGTCTCTCTGTGGGCCATTGTTTCGTCGAGTGCATCCGCAAAATAGTCCTTAAAGGACGCTTAGTTGGCATACAAATGATGCATGGGCCCCGACAAGGGGCTCGACGAATGCGGCAAATAAAATTGTAAAATGCCACAAATCATTGTAACTCCTTGTATCTAGGCATTGTGCCTCGACTCCGGCTCTTGTCTCGTCTGTCAATGGTGCTCGAAAAATAAGCATGCAGGAAAAAAAAAAACATAAAAATACTGAAACATAAAGGGAAAATAGACATGAAAACCCGCCCCTAAATCGCTGCCAGCCTGCATGCCAGCCCCCATAGTCCTGTCCCTTGTCCCTTGTATCTGTCCCCTGCCCCTTGGTCCTGTGGGCTGGCTAACAATCCGTAACGACAAACCATTCGATTTTATTTTAGATTTTCCACAAACTTTCATCGTTTGGCTAAATAAATGTTTGCCTCTTGTCGATTTGTTCATTAGTTTTCCCACTTTTCCTCTCTCTCTCTCTCCTCTCTCTCCTCTTTCTTATTGTGTGAAAATATTGTTATTTAATTGTTGGACAATTGGCTAAGAAACAAGCTCGATGGGGTAATAAATGCTTGTATTTAAGTTTAGCTTATCTCGTTTTGTTTATCGAACAACAGTAGCTAGATGAGAAATTTAACTCGTATGTCGGGTATTGAGATTCATTTTGAAAAACACCGCCAAATCTTTCAAAGTCATTTTAACCAGATTCTAAATAAATTAACCATGCAGAGCAACAACATAAATATATCGCCTGGTGGCCCGAAACTGAATACTTCAAACGTGATTTATAGTCCAAACATAAACACTCACATGCTATATTCACATCGACTCACATTCACATTCAATATTCCAAATAAAAGACGCGCTCTTTGTGTGCCAATAACAACAAACAACAAAAATCCCGCTGAACCGAAAGCAAATATTAAAATATTATTAATTTTAATTTATGCAAAATGCAGATTTAACTAATTAATTGTAGTCAATGTTCAATAAAAATCTTTTTTTACACAATGCAAATCGTAAAAAATCGTAAAAAAAAAAGGGGGGAAAAATATCAGCAGTCGATGTCGATGTCGCCTCACTATTAATATTTAATGTGACTGTGACATGTTGACGAAAAGACAAAGGCATTCAGACTCAGTTTCGAACTCATCTCAACTCAGCGTCTTATGATGAATGCCTCAAAAATTCGATAAACATAAAAATGTAATAGCAGCCGACATTAACATGTGTTAAATCAACTAAGGCATACCCTGTAAAAATAAATTAAATGTCATAAAATATATGAATTTTGTCATTAAGCTTGGATAAATCAATTTAAAATTGTAGATAAATAGTTTATATGAATTTGATACGTAATCTTCCATAAACCAATTTAAAACTGTAGAGAAATAGTTCTAGATTCGGCATTTATTTATATACATATAATATATACTATTTGAAATGTGAAGAAATATTGAACAGAATATATTTCATATATTGCATATAAAAAAGTATATCAAGGATATATTCATAAATAGGGTTGTATTTAAATTAAATTTAATAAGACAATGTTTTAATTCCTATAAAATATTTGATGGAAAAATTGTTGAAAATAATCGATTCTTAAAAAAATATTTTATATACAAAGTATTGAGGAGAACCGTTTCTTTATATATGAAATTTAGTACTAAAATATTAAATAATATTGTCAATAATAAATTTTATCAAAATTCGAGTATGGCTTCTAACTCATAACCAATTGAATCTATTGCCTTGCTATATTAATAAACTGGTTAGCTGCCAATATCAAAATATATGCACTTCAATATCCCCAAAATACCCTGCCTAAAACTTGACAGCATAAGCTGCTTGTACAGGTCATGTTTACCCCACGGAACCGGCTGTTGAGTAGGGTATAAGTAGGCATGCAGAACAAGCGAAGCGCGTGTCGAAATTCCTCTACGCTTGTGGGCGATTTCTAAGCGATTTATTGGCGAATTGGTTGTCTGACAGATCAGCAACTTAGCGGGGGCTTTTGCCGCTGCCCCGCTGGCCCCCTCCCCCGCTGGCCCCCTCCCCCGCTGTGCGGCATTAACTCCACCTCTCTCTTTAGCTGTGTCTCGGCGTTCGCAATATTTGCACAATTGGCGTTTGGCGTTTGCTCAATTAAAGCGAAGAAAATAAGTAATGAGAGACAATAAAAAATGGCAATTCAAATGCTGAGTATCTAAAGAAAGAGAGAGAGAGAGAGAGAGAGAGAAGGAAAAATCAAGTGTAAAGATGTTGGGAGAATGAGAGAATTCTTCCAACTTAATTATCATGCAACTTTGTTAAACACTCGCTCTTTAAGGTATTCAAAGTATTGCAATAATTTAATGGCTTAAACTATAATTAAATGTGAAACAACATAACTTGCTTATGCATAAATGAATAGAATATTTCCAGCTATAGATACATAATTGAATATTCAATGGAGTTATGAGATTCAAATGAATGCAACTAGTCGCTAGATTATTACTCATTTGAAAACCAAGCGATTTTCGAACTGACAGTTATGGCTCTTTGTGGTTGGACGGAGGCTTTTAACCTCAATGGATACGAAGAAGAGTAAAACATAAACATAAACATAAACATAAAATGTAGCTTATCAATTTATAAGCTCAGTATTTTTTTTGTTTTTTTTCGGGAACACTCAGCGGCTCAACGGATGAGATCAAAACAAGTTCTAGAGCACGACGATCAGATGTAGGGCTACTTTAAAGAGGGCCAACAGCAAAACATAGACATGGTCAAATCGAGAAACCAATTTTCGGATTGCCACCGCGTGTCCACTTCCAGCTGGAGAGCGGGGGCGATGGAGGGCGAAGCATTCGAAGCACTCGGAATGTCGCTTTGAAATTTAATATGAAAACGTTGTCTATGCAAATGAATATTGCCACCTGTTTATGTTTATGGCCAATGAAAATGGCTAACAGCATCCACATCCCCATCAACAGCAGCTACCCAAAAACGGTATTACCTGCAACCGACCTCAACTTCAACCGATACGAATCGCTACATTTGGTTACGATACGAACGATCTATCAAGTGTGGCTTCTCTCTTTTTATACTATACTTAGTTTTCAGGGGATACTGTTAAGTGTTTGGCGTAGATGTGGATAATCTTGGTGGGAAAAACGTGAGAACGATCTTGTATGCAAATCACTTTCAGACATACGAGTATGTACGCCCTGCCCCCTCTCTCCCTCTCTCGGCGCATCGTAGTCCAATAAAATATACAAAAACTAAAACGAAGAAAGTATTAAAATGAAATTTATTTGGTATGAGGCGAGCCACAGTTATAATAAAACGCGTCTGGGAGCGCGCACACAAAGCCCAATGTTTGCCAACAACAACAACTACAACAACAGCAACAACATCACAGGGCAGAGAAACAACAACATTTGCTTATGATGGCTGTAAAACACAGCACAACAGTCAACGGTCTTTTGGGTTCCCAGTTGCCGGTTCCCAGTTGCCAGTTGCCAGTTTCCCATTGCCCAGAACAAAGATCGCTGGAGATCTCCGGAGATGATGCGGCTTGAAATTGAGTTGACTTTTGCGTCGATCACAGCTGCCTTCAGCTTCAGCTTCAGCTTTCAGTCGGTCTGAGCTCAGAGTTGAGTTGAGTTTTGTGTTTTGTAGTGTAATAAAGTGCGACATTTTAAGTCGTCGACTGATCGGGGTAATAACTTGTCAACACACCGGCTCCAAAACAATATAACCATTAAATAAAAGTGTGAGCCGGCTGCAGCCCAAAAGGCAAAAGGAGTCTTCGTCATCCACAGCAAAGCAACACACAAAACACTTAATTTATATACCAAATACAGTATATAGAATTGTAGATCTATTTTATTTAAATTATACCTACATGTGCAATACGCAATTTTATAAATTTCGGCAATACATTGCAGTTCGCTGCAATATTTTATTTAAATTAAATTCATCTTAAAATGTCTTTTATTTTTTTTATATATATTGATAGATATATCAAGAGTTATCGTACTTGAAACAATATTTTCTGATTGCAAAACTTTATTGAGCCATTAAATTCTTAATCAAAGAACGAAATTTTTCATTGAATTTTATAATTATTTTTTTGCCAAATTATAAGAAAATAACACTACATTTATACTTAATTTAATCATTCTTTGCTCTTCAACGCAATTCCATATTTTTGCCTTAATAAATCTTAATTCGGATTTGTACTTAAATTCTATAACAAAACAACCTTAATTTAAGAACTTTATATTCAAGAACGAATTATTTATTTTTCTGAGTGCATAAATTTTGGGCTGCAGTTTTTTTCAAATCATATTTATAGCATAAAGTTGCTGCTTATCACTGCATATTTTTGTATATTTCAAAACACAAATCTGGCGTTTGTCTAATTTTAAAGAGTTTTTATCTATACAGCAGCCGAGTTTGCAATGCGCCAACAAACAGCAGACACAAAGCCCAGGCAGCTGAAGATCTCAAAAGTCACTTCTTCTTTTTTTTTGGGCCATAAAAACGTTGGCAGCTCGCTGGGCCTATTGGCCGTAAAATATTTTACGATGTTACGCCAGGCGACGAAGAGCAAAAACTTCAGCTAATACGGCATGTGCGTGCTCCCCTTGCAGCCCCCTGCCCCTCCCCCTGCCTTCGTCTGGTTTGTCTGCCATCATAATATTTGCCTAGGCCAAAAAGCTCGCTCGCCTGTCTCTGTCGGTGTCCAAAGCCGCAACCTGCCAACATCAACTGTAAAATGTATCTATGTATCTATGCATCTACGTGCAAATGCATCTGCATCTGCATCTGTGTGCGTCATGTGTGAGTGTGATGTGTGAATATGTTGTGAAAATTGAATGGCATATGCACATTTTGTCGCCAGTGATAAAATTTAATAACGCTGATAAATTTAGCAAAAACATGTTGGGCCATTGACATAAAGCGGTAATTAAGTTTGCTGACTCGCAGCAGGACAACCTCAACCTCAACTTGAACGCCAACAGACACAGGAACCAGAGGCAGCGTGCAACGTGCCCCGTGCTACAGTGAACACTAGCCAAAATGAACTACTTGTGTGGGAGATTAAAATGAATATGTATTTATATTAAACTGCACTATGGAGTATAATTTATAGAGTCGATCAATAGAGTATAATCTATATCCGTCTTTGTATTCGTCTGTTTGGACTTAGAGAATTCTTGTTTAGAGTATATATAATAATCTGATAATATACAATACAATCTAACAATATATATATCTATCCTAAAAATTGCATAGAAATTGGTTGATAAACACAGAAGTTATTAAAGAAATAATATTGCAGGTTTCGCAGCGTTCACTCTCTCAGCCAAATATTAAGATGAAACATTGCTGCGTTTCTTAAGATATTTAATAAATTTTAATAAATTATTTTTTATATATGATATTAGTACAAACCCAATACATTTTTTCAGTTTTTGTACTCTTTAGCCAGAGCTCACTGTATTTTCATAGAAAAGCTTTCGCTTATGCAGTTTTCAGTTTGCACTCCTTCGCTTATGTTTTTCCCCGTGCTATTAATTTGATTGGATCAATGGGCGCGACAACAGCTATAGCTATAGCCATATTCGTACGGACAGACAATGAATACACTCACAGTCACACTCGCACTCATAATCGTAGTCATATAGGTTCGTTGAAACGCAACGTGAAATATTTGTAAACATTTAAACAATTTATGGCGGATGTTTGCATCGCATATGAATGGAAGCTGCAACAGACTCAGAGTCAGAGGCAGAGTCAGAGCAGAGGCAGAGCAGAGTCAGAGCAGAGACAGAGCAGTTCGTGTGGGCGACTCGATTGTGCGTTTTTCATTCATAAAGAGCAGTCATTAAATAACAATCAGCTACGATGCTGATCTTAACGCCAAACAAACGCCGACGTGTAAATTGGTATCATATTTTAAAATATTTACAAAAAACATTCAAATGTATCCCACGCCATGAATTTTAAACAAAACGAAACGAGCTGACAAATCGCATACAGAACAAAAAAGTAGCTCTAATTAAAAGCGCGCTGCCTTTTTGGAAAGTCTTTAAAAAATACAAAAAAAAAATAAATAAATAAAAAATGATGTTACAAAAAAAAGCATATTAACCAAACTGTTAGGAAAAAGCCAAACAATATCAAATAATACAGTTAGAAAAATATTTATATGCTAGCACAAAAATTAAAAAAAAAAGACAAGTTTTTAATGCTCTTTAGATATTGTACTGAAGCACAGTCAAGCCTGGTGTATATACACTGAGAGAAAAATAATGAATTTTCGTTTTAATAAGCCAGACAAATTTTTGATTCTAGAATGAAAGTTTTAATTTAAACGAGCTCCAAATATTTTATTTATATTATTGCTACTTTAAAGAACAGTTAAGATTCGTATTTAATTTAATTTATTATTTAATTCATATAATTGAATTTAACTAATTTCCAGCTTTTGCCATAATTAATCTGAATGCATTCAGGATTTTATTCCGATTTTATTTGAATTTTGCAACAAAATAATCTTTATAAAAGAGCTATAGTTTGTAGATCAAATTATTTTTTATTTTTCTGAGTGTATGACTATAGCCTTCATTGTCAGCTGGCGCTACGAGCTGCATTTGTTGTTAATATTTTATTTTATTATTATTTTTACTAGTATTATTGCTGTTGATGTTCATTTGAAAAGCGCCTTAAAAAGCGACGCAAAGACCTTAAGAAAATATATTTGCCAAAATGCCGCAGCGACAAGTGGCTTAAGCGCAGATAACTATACAAACAATACAGACAGACCTACCTATATCTATAACCATTGATATATGGTTCGATTTGGGGTTTGATTTCATGGGACAGCTTCGTCATGGAGCCTGCCACATTCTCACGCTGTTTACATTTGTTGATTTGTGATTTTCATTATTTTGGATTTGTCCCTCGGCCGCAAAAGATGACAAGTCATCAAAAGCCATGGGCTTTTGTCTGGTTTCTAGCTAACTGGAGCTGCTACCATTTGATGATCACTCAATTTGCGCAATGACGTGAAAATGTTGAATATTGTCAAAGGGAATCCAAGGGAATCGCATTCAGTAATCGATCTTCTAGGCGTGCAGCAGTTGAAGATGATACAGTTCTTTTTATTTTTCTTCTATTTGTAGACTCCTTTGTTCTTGCAGCTACTGTTGAGGGAGACACAAAGTTAGTCTGATAATGCTTAAGTTGATCATTGGGCTCGTCTTTGGCTTAAATATCTTAAGTTACCTGTTGTCTGCCTCTCTCACAGCCCCCCACATGCCCCTGGGGCCCGGCATGGGGTATTAAATGACAGCTTGTAAAATTTTATTGCATACTCTCCAGCGTCTTCCCGGTTTCTGCTTTTATAGTTCTCCCCCCTACTACTTCTTCTTCTGGTGTTTTGTTTTTTTCGTTTTTCGTTTTATTTATTTTATATTGCGATCGTGGCTGTTATTTATGACATTCGAGCAAAAGTTGCAAGGTGCAAGTTTTGTTTATGGAATTTTTATGATAGCATAGACAACGATCTAAAGACTCGACGTTGGCTTATATAATACCGTAGACAATTCCTATACCAAACACTCTGCTCACAATTGAGCCATATAAATGTGTAAAATGCCTTTCGCCTTATCTAGTTCTGCAGAATCAAAAGGCCAAACCGCTGAACTAAGCCTTAAATTGAGTTCCTCAGTCTCTTGGTGCATGGAGATCGCTTTAGTCTGCGTTTATAATTTTGCTGTTTTTATCACACCATCTATAACTATAAAATTTGTTAATAATATGTTTTGTTCATGCATATTGCCCACATTATATGGAAATCTTTAGAGTTTAAGCTAGCTTATCTGACATTTAAGCATTCAATCCGAGCCATTTAGCTATTTTGATGTTTTGATGAAGTCATGACAACTTTTGTTTAGGAAATAAATATTTAAAAATAATAGACAAATATTTGTGCAGTCTATGAATAGATTTATGCATAATTTGATAACGATTTTTTTGTTTTATTTAATGTTATAGAAGTGGCACAAATATTAACATTTCTATTTAAGTAATTCTTAAATGTAAAATGGATTATTTTACAGCTGAAGTTTATTATAGATAAATAAATTGGCATAAATATTGTCACCAATTCCTGTACCTTATTCTTATTTTTTTATTTTATCAATTATTTAATAAAATAATATACAAAAACTGAATAGATTTATGCATAATTTGATAATGATTCATTTATTTTTATTAATGTTATAGAAGTGGCACAAATATTAACACTTCTATTTATGTAATTTAGACATTAAAAATTATTTATTTAATTCTCCAAAGTTGAATATAGATAAATGTATTATAAATGTAAATTATTCTTTTATAAATACGTTTTTAAATTTAATTAAATTCTAGAAATTCAGAACTTTTTTAGGAAATTTAATATTTAATATTCTATAATTTCTCCATTAATTTCTATTCGATTACACTTTCAAATTTCCCATTTAATAATTTGTTTTAGTACGATTTATGTTGAGTACCTTGGCATAAATATTGACATATATTCGTGTAACTTTGGCAATTTGGCCAAGAGCTGTGCTTTGGCTGCTTTCACTGTGGCTGATTGAAATTCAAAGCCCGGCCAGATTTACGGGTGCTCATGTGCAGCGTCACTTGGGGGAAAACCTCAGCATTCATGAGTAAATTGCAGTCAAATGACATGTTCGCCAAAAATGCCACTTCGGCCACGGCTTGGGCTCTGACAACAGACATATTTTCAGAAGTGGGCATAGACATGACAACAATAACAATAACAACTACAGCTGTATGTATGTATGTATGTATGGCAGTCAAGTCAATGTCTGTCTTTCTGTCAGAACGGGCGTTGGGAAAACAAATTGCCAAAAACACCCCGAGCCCTGTGCAGGCAGAGCTACCGGGTTTTTGGTTTTTGGATGCGTCCGTCTGTTCGAAAAGTTAAACGAAAGTGACAGGCCCAGAGGCAGGCAGGGGTTGGGCAGAGTGTCAATGCGCAGGCTCGTTGTGGTTGTGGCATGAGGCAGCAGACAGAGGGCATAGGGGAGGGCGCGATTAAACGTGTCACACGAGCGTCGCGGTTGAAAAGTTAAATGGCAGCGGGGAAGCACGCAGCAAAAGGAGCAGCAGCCACCATGTTAGCATGTAGTTATAGCTGCACACACGGCAAAAGATACAAATGTATCTGTGAGATACATGTTGCTCCTGCTTGTTGATGGTGGCCATATTGCATTTGCTTTTTGTTTTTTTGGCTATTTTATTTGAATTCCATAGGCATTTCCCAGCCATAAAAACCTACCCCAAGCACGCCGCATGCCTCATAGTTGTCGGCTTGTATTTACAAATTGTCATGAATAAATTGTGAATATGAGTCGATGTTTTTCTGAACTGCGTCACATTTGCTTAGTTTCTTGTTTTAAACATGTATCTACTTATATTTATTTATTGTTTTATTAATTGGCAGTAGTCGCACTTTGATCTTGCGCCGTCACGGCCGACTTTATTTTGTTGTGTTTTGTTTAAACATGTATTTGTTTAGTATATTTACAGTTGGGCTTGTTGTTGTTGTTGTTGTTGTTGCTCTTGTTGTTAATGTCTCGCGCTGTTTGTGTTTGTTTTTCATGTATTTTGTCAATGGCAACTTTTTGTCGGCTTCGGCTACAGCCTTTTTTCGTCGGCCAAGTTAATAACAAGCTGCCATCCGCTGCTGTTGCAAAAAGCTACGTTTAACGACAATCGGTTGTAGCAACAATTGTTTTGCTACGCCAACAACAACAACAACGACAGCAACAACAACTCTTACTGCCAGCAATTAATTTGTAAAAACGGTAAATTTATTTTCACTGTCAGTTTTAAACGCTTTTGATTAATGGAAAAACAATTTTTGGCTGTCGCTGTCGCTGCCTCTGCCTCTGTCTTTGTCTCTATTTCTGCGTTGCCGTTGCGTTTTGCTTTTTTCGTTTTGTTGAATTAAATATATGCAAAATAGTCTTTAATTTAGGCAAATGCTTTTTAAAACTGTTCAGCTGTAGCACAGCAATTGCCAAGCTAGATACAGTTTTGTATGCAGAATAAGATACATATTTTCATCTTTTAAATAGCTAGTTCCTATTAAAGCTGATCTATTTACATACAAATTTATTATTATTTAATTATTAAATATCCTGAGGTATTGCGTAGTTTTGTAGCATTTAAAAATAAGAACTGTTGTCTTAATAAATATTCGCATTTAAAGCTGCGTTTTTAATTTATAAAACACATCGTTTAATACTGCCAACAATTGCTTTAAAAATATGCAAAACGCTCAGTTGAATGCATATAGAGTAATAAATCGAAAACAGATACCGCAAATATCTGCATAATTAATTGGCTTAAATGTAATTTGATAATGCTGAACAGCAGTTCTAGCCACAGTCTTATCTGAAATGCCATAATTTAGCTTAATCAATAATAAATTAAATTAAAAGTGCTGTGTTATTTTTGCAACACAGAAAACCCATTTGAATATCTATTTGTTGTAGTACAACTGGCTGATATAGTATGCTGAGCAAGTGGTATATGAAATGCGATAAAAATTTGTTTGAAACACTTTTAAAACGGCGTAACATGCAGTCCGCATGAATATGCATGAGGCAAACGATCGATCGATCGATGCTCAATAAATTTAAGTGAATAAATCTCAGAGATACATATACTATATATGTATATACTAGATACGATGTGAGTAAAGCTGTGATTTTTGTGCAGCTGCTGCTGCTAAATATATGCCGAAAATGGTAACAATTAGCATAACATTTTAAAATTTATGTTTGAATTTATACAAATAAATAAAACAAAAACAAAAAGCGAACGAAAAAAAAACAACAATAGAAACTCGTCTGTCCATGGTGTTTCCTAGTGTTATTGTATATTTAATTTGGTGTTTGGTTTTGTTTTTGTTTTTGTATTTATTGTTGAATTTTAATATACATTAATAAGTTAAATGTTGCAGCGCAGAAATAAAACAGAAGCCGACGGCACATTCGATAGATTTATTGAGCGATTTCATTTGAAAGCATAACAAAAGATACAGATACATTTACAGATACTGATTCAGATACAGATACAAAGCAGGCGCTACGATTAGAGCTAAAGATCAGCGTTCCAAGCTCCAGAGCGAGACGATCCGGTTCGTTTTGGCCTGTCTCTGGCTCGGCTTTAAGCTGACATCAAACGAGCCACGAAAACCGATAAAATAAAATAAAACACTTTTAAGTTTTTGCTCTTTGCGGTATTGAAAAATATTCTGTATGCTGTAAAACAATTTGCATTTGTTGCTAGACGCAGAGTGCACTGATCTTTGCCTGAAATACATACATAAATAATATACCACATTTGCATATTTATATTAATCGTCTAGAGTTTATAATAATTTATATTCCGTTTCTTTCAATCTCTTTTCAGACTGAGCTGCGTTCCTGCGCAGCGTGCGGCGAGCCAATCTCGGATCGATTTTTTCTCGAGGTTGGCGGCTGCTCGTGGCACGCCCACTGCCTCCGATGTTGCATGTGCATGTGCCCGCTGGACCGCCAACAGTCGTGCTTCATCAGGGAACGGCAGGTGTACTGCAAGGCCGATTACAGCAAGTGAGTAGCTCGATAACAATCGAAACTTATCGTTACTTCATCTCAGTTCAATGGAAGGACTTAGTTAATTTTCTAAATTTGGGATGAACGAACAGTTCAGTTAAAAGTTTTGCGGAATACAGTGGGTCTCAAAAACTAACGCCTATCATAAATCAATTGGAATATAGATATTTTTTGTAAATACTATAAATTTAATTTATATTATTAATTATTTGTTTTTATATTCATTTTAAAAGTATAACTTTTTTGTAGAAATTTTATATTTTTAATCTTTCTATTTATTTATCTATCTATCTATATATCTATCTATATAATTAGGATACATTTACTTATGCAATGCAGTTATTAATTTTCGGAGTTCAGTTGTACTGTTTATTTCTTATACTAGAGTTCAGGCAAATATTTTTCTCTTATACAGTTTAAAGTTCCTATACAGTTCCTGAATAATCAGCATTGCAGTTCTTTAGTTTAGTTAAAGCAACCGTTCAATTTAAACTAAGTATATCTGAACTTATCGATACACCTGAAACCGATTCAACTCTACGATTAACTTTTAAATGGGCTCGCTTTTTTTATGTTTATTTTATACACTAAATGTCAGCATTAGTTGCTTGATTTTATGAGGAACTTTCTCAGCATTTGATTGCCATAACGAAATGTACAATTTTCGAATGCTCATTGCATTTTTCAGCTCTTTTTCGAGAGCGTGTGTATGTGCACAAGTGTTTTCCACATATTTTCCCACACGTAGGGCCGGCACTACGACATGATAGAGTCGAGTCTAAGGTTAATTGTAACAATTCGACAACGTTGCGACTTAATCCCTTAGATAAACAGCCCGGTCGCAAGATGCAACCAAAGACTTTCGATGCAACTTGCGAGCAAAGTATCTTACAGATGCACACACACAGATGCAGATGCAGATACAGCTACAGAGATACAACTGTAGATACTCGACTGGGTGTTGTTGTTGTTGTTGCTGGTTGTCCACACAGGCGGAAAACGGTGTCGACGGCGAACGAAATGAAAATAAACAAACAAACGCGCCGTGAGATGCTGTAAAAATATTTATTTTTCAAGTTAAGAATTTTAAGTGTGCACTGGGCGTTGGGCCGATAGCTGAAGCCCAAGCTGAAGCTGAAGCCCAAGCTGAAGCTGAAAGTCAGCCTGAAGTTGGAAGTTGGAAGATGGAGACATCAGACATCAGCGAGTCAGCATCATCGAGGTCCAGTCATCCCTTGCATCTGCCATGTATGCGAGAGTGTACATTGTTGTGCTTGTAAAAATAAGCTTAAAAGCTAACAATAAGCTGCCAAAGTTGCCAACTCATTTGGAAAAACGCAGCAACAGCCGCAGATACAGCAACAGCAACAGCCGCAGCAACAGCAACAGCAACTGCCTCAGATACTGCCACAGACAGCAGCAAAGCGCGCGATAACTTCCGCTTAGAAAACGCGAGTGAAACGCTAGCGAAACGCTAGCTGCAGTTGTTTGTTCAAAGTCTTGGAAAGTGCGCTGGCAAAATTGATTTATTTAGATTTTGAAATATCTAAATGTGGGCTGCATTTATTTATTTACTTATTTATTTATTTACTTATTTATTTATTTTTTATTTATTTATTTATTTTATGTCAACTTAATGCAGTCGATAAAGAAATTAAAATAATACAAAGCAAAAGTGTAAATAAAAGTTAGATTGCAATTTAAGTTTGAAATTAAGATATCTGGGAATGAAAATAAAAAACTATATAATGAAATAGGCCCAAATAGGCCCATTTATTTTTTAAAGTATATTTTTTTTTTATTTTTTACTTCACTGCCATTTATCTACAAAATAAACTGGTTTAAGCCATTGTACTTGTAAATTTATCAATCTTTAAATCACATTTAGAGTACTTGTAAATTTATCAATCATTAAATCACATTTAGCGTTCTGCTCTGTTTTTTAATATATTGGAGAAATTTAATATATTTAATTTCTAATTATTTTATTACCATAAAATATAATTTATTTATTTTACTGTAATTTGTTTTAAAATCAACTGGCTTAAGCCACTGTACTTACGTATTTAGCAATCATTAAAACAACTTTAACGATTATTTGCGTTCTGGTACAATTTTCGATTTATTGCAAAAATTGATTAAAATTTAATTTATTATTGTTTTATTACAATACTATATGTATTATATTTCATTGCAATTTGTGTCAAAATCAACTGGTTTAGGCCATTGTACTTGCGCTTGGCTTTTACGCATTTATCAATCATTAAAAAAGTTTAACGACGATTTCCGTTCTGGTCTGGTTTTCGATTTATTGCAGAAATTTCGGCGCCAAGTGCTCGAAATGCTGTCGCGGCATCTCCGCCTCGGATTGGGTGCGGCGGGCGCGCGATTTGGTCTTCCACTTGGCCTGCTTTGCCTGCGATCAGTGCGGCCGCCAGTTGTCCACTGGGGAACAGTTCGCGCTCATGGATGACCGGGTGCTCTGCAAGGCTCATTATCTGGAAACGGTCGAGGGAGGCACCACATCAAGTGACGGTAAGCAGCGTAACTGAAGCCCAAACGACAACAAGTTGCAACAATGCGAGTGTTGTATGCTGCATGTTGCATGTGGCAATTTGGCATGCTTGAGCTGCTGGGCACGGGAAGAGCCTAAGCGCCAGGCAGTCGCCAGGCAGTTGCCAAGTTGCCACTTGGACGCTGATGAAATCGTGTCATAACTGAGGCATAAAAAACAACCAGACGACGTGATCGGCTTCAGCTTGTCGCAGTGTTTGCTGTGGCAATGGATGAAGTTTTTGTTGTTGTGATTGTTGTTGTTGTTGTTGTTGTTGTGGTTGTTTGTTGTTAAGACCACCAAGTAGCTGCGGCCATAAAGCAATGCGACTATAAACTATAAACACTTTTGACATTTTCAATTTGGTCCACTGTCAAAATGCTTTTAGGCCCAGGCTTAGGCACGTTCTCTGACTCCAACTCACGCTCTCTCTCTTTCTGTTTCTCTGTCTCTCTCTTTTGGCTGTTACCTCTCTCAGATGGCTGTGATGGTGATGGTTATCACAAGAGCAAGACGAAACGCGTGCGCACCACCTTCACCGAGGAGCAATTGCAAGTGCTGCAGGCCAACTTTCAGATTGACAGTAATCCGGATGGCCAGGATTTGGAGCGTATTGCCTCGGTGACCGGTCTGAGCAAGCGCGTGACGCAAGTTTGGTTTCAGAATTCGCGGGCGCGTCAGAAAAAACACATACATGCTGGTAAGAATAAAAGTAAGTAGTGGATTAGTGCAGCATGCCCCCCAAAGTAGAACTTGTACTTGCCACAAATACCAAAACCATATAGCTTAAACCCCGTCATAGTTCTATTTTTAGTAGACTTAGCTGTATATCTGTTTGCTCATCTGCTCAACTTGTCTCCGTTGCTAATCAAGTGTTTTTCGATCTCTCTTGTCTGGATATCTCTGATTGCAGTACGCGAACCGGAAGGAAGCTCATTTGCGCGTCATATTAACCTGCAGTTAACGTACTCGTTTCAGAATAACCCACAGAATCCCATGCATATGAATGGCACCAAAGGATCGCTTTACCCAGCGCATGGTAGGTTCTTCCCTTCTTTTAAATATCATACTTTCAACTAACTCCATTTCCATCCAATCTTTTTCCAGAATCCTCCATGGATGAGCTGTCGCAGGACTCCAGCGTGCACTGCATGCCCAGTGAGGTGTGACTGGAGCAGTCCACGCCGGCGCGTGCTCATCGCTAGCTAATGATTATATATTAAAGCTAACGCTTATGATCAACATGATCCACACTCAAACAAAAAAAAAAAAAACAAAAAACGCAAAAGAAAAAGGCAGAAAATAAGCGAAAAACAAAACGTCCTTTCCTAGTCAAAATTTTATGTAAAGCAACACGCTCATATGAAATGCAAAAAACAAAAACAAATCAAAATACACTGAGAGAAATTCATAGCAAAAAGTCGTTAAACAAGTTACGCGTATTTAAAGCGAAAATCAAGCATAATCCAAGTCCATCAAGCGGTTTTAGTCCAGTTGCCGATGCTTTGAGCATTGGCAGAACGAACCCAGTCCAATACAGTTGCATTCCACGCACACACACACACATAAACTCACATAGATACACACGCATACTACATCTCAGCATACATTCCTGCATAGCCTGTAAACCTAAGCATAGTTTAGTTAATTTAATTTAAATGAAATTTAAATTTAATTTAGTTTAATGCCTAATTGTTAAGTGTTTTGCTGCTATCATACTCTCTTCCTCTCTCCCTCTCTCTCCCACAGTGTCAAGCTGTCTCTCTCTATTGACCAACTATCTTTTATCTTCCTCTATTCGTCTATCGTCTATCCGTTTAGTTGTTAGTTAAGCGCAGCTGCTTGCCAAGGCTTTTGTAATATATATTTATACTTAAACTATATGCCTCTACTCGCATCCAAGAGAAACGTTGTTATTGTTTATTTTCTTGTTTTTTAAATGTATAAAATATATCTATATAATATAAATATATAATAATTATGTATACACTTACTGTAACTGGCCAGGCATTTTGTACATAGTTATAATAGCCGCAATTGATAAGCAACTTGAGCAAATTGATTTAACGGAACTAAACCCTTAGTTAACACGAATTATAAACAACAAACAAAACTACAATTAATGATGCATCGAAATCAATTAAAATGAAAACAGACAAAAAAAAAAACAAAACATTTTTAAAAACAATCCATCAAACTGTGTTGTCAATTAATCAGTAAAAAACTATTAACATGTTGGCGGGAATTTGGGCTTGAAATCTACAGATTTAACGGCTAGAAAAATCTGATGAAAATCTGAAGATTATGATGAGAAGTTCGAGCTTTTCAGTCTATGAAATTATTATTAGCTTGATTATTATTTAAAAAATATTTGAGAAACAAAGCGGAAGGAATATTCGAAATAAATTGAACCTGAATGGCAAATAAATTATTGAACTTATTTATCAGAATGTTAGTTTTGTATAAAAAAGCAAATTTAATGATTATTGATATCTTTAATGTTATTATTTTATTTAACATTTATTTTATTATATTTAATTGAATATTGACAATCTGCTAATGAAGCCGAATAAGCTTTTTTATTGCCAATCTATGCTCAAATAGTGCAATTTGCTTAAAGGAAATGATACTAAATACACCATTAAAAACGGATAATAGCTTTGCTAACTAGTTGAGTTTAATTTCAGCCATTAAGGCTAACACTCTAATTAATTGTAGATCTTTTTAAAATCCTTTACTCTGTCTCTCAATAAAAAAAAAACCGTTTAAAGTGCAATATTTGCTGAACTGCAACTGCTTTCAACGTGAAGTGATCAATCAGTTTGACTATGAAGCAATTGATCGCTAATGTGTCACTTGGCAACACTTGAAATCGATTTCCGGTGCAGCTTCATCACCTGTGAACATTCACTGATCAGCTGAAGCTGAAGATGCAGTTGAAGCTGAAGCTGAAGTTGCAGTTGCCGCAGATGCAACTGAAGTTGTAGATGAAGCATCTGCAGCAGACAGTGTGACGACTTAGCAGTTGAGTAGATAATGCATAGAGTGGCAGAGGGGGAACTGGGAGGGAAAATTGTGGTATGGCTGGATCACGGAGAGTCTCATCTTGCCACTCTCCACACTCAAGTTGCCAGTCATGTGGCAGCATTCTAGTGTTGCACTTCAGGCTCGGCGTTAAGTGCACAAGCCATCGTATTAATTGAATTATAAGCCTAGATTATGCAAAGATTTCCGGCCAGTAGGAGTTACAGACATCGGTACAGACAACAGCAACAGCAACAGCTGGACAGCAACATTTTCTGTGCATCATCATGATCATCATGATCCTGCTCATCATCATCGTGGGGCGGGTGGTTCAAGTTGCGTGACTTGGCATTTGCAGGACTGCACTTGTTTGTAATTTCTGTTGATGTTATTGTGCGATCGAAACGGAACGAAACGCTACGCAGACGAGGCCCTTTTCTAGACTATAACACGTTACAAAAATATCAACAAATCGTCATCATTAATAATGATCACTTCAGGCCATACACTCGGAAAAATACAGAAATAGGTTGGGATGCTCACATAGTGGAATTTTGACCATTCTGTGGCTCATTCTCAAATCTAGAACAGATTGAAGTTACATTCAATAAATGATCTTTAAAAATATAAAGATGAGAATGAATTTGTTTAAGTGAGATCAAAATATGCTTAATAAAATATTACTAAATTATAAAATTTAATAAAGTAAAATATTCCCAACTAGAATACAAAATTCTTAACCTTATATTCAGATACACGTTGTACTTATTACAATATTATCGGAAATGCGAATATTTTCTACTTAAAATACAAGCATATTATTCTTATCAAAAGTTCTGATTTAATTCAAAATCATACCTATATATTTAAAGACTATAATAGGGGCAAATTTTTACAAGTTATAAGTACAAATCCTTAATTTAAATATATATATAAGTTCAAAACCTTAATTTGAATTGAAATCTCGAATTTTGATCCGAAATTTAGGTAATCCGAAGTAGCGTTTTGAGCTCTTTCACTTGGTTTAAGTAAAAATTTCTTGATGGTTTTTCTGAGTGTAGATTTATACATGCATATGCACGTATGATAGGAGTAAGTTTATTCATCTCTTTTTTAATATTTTTGGTGGTTCATTTGTCAAATTTCACCGCACCTCTGAGATCGACAACAAGATCGAGAGATCGAGAGCTCAAGATCTACAGAGATCTGCTCTGTTGCTGCTGCTGCTGCTGTTGTTGCTGCTGCTGCTGTTGATGTTGTTGCTGTTGTTGGTGTTGTTGCTGTTGTTATTTGAGCAAACATTCAACACTTGAGGCAAGAGATTTTCGTGGCAAGCTACAACAACTCAATTTCAATTCCCATTCTCGCATTCTCCTCCATTCTCCCGCTCCCCCTCCGTGTCTCTCTCTCTCTCTCCACTCGCCCGGCTATGAAATTATGAATGATGTGATACTTTTGCCATTGAGATGTTTTCACAGTCGCCAGCGCATGACATGCCCCAGCCATATCTTATTTGCTATATCTCTACATCGCATTTGCTATACGGATCGCCATACGGATTGGATTGGATTGGATGGGATGGGATTCAAGCTCAAGGAGACAACGAAACGGAACGGAACGAAGCGAGTTGCCAGCTTTATGAGCAGAAACTCAGCTTGTTGTTGCTGTTGTTGTTGCTGTTGCTGCCGTGTTTGTGTTATTTCTGCTGGAAATGAGCGATCGCGTGCAATAATTTGTAGAGCTGTTGCAGTTGCTCAGGCAGCCAGAAGTGAGAAACGAGCAGCGAGACACGAGTCAAGAATTGAGAGACAAGAATCGTAGCAATCGTTGCAAGTTGCTGTTGCTGGTGTCGTTGCTGTTGCTGCTGCCTCACATCATTTTTCAAAATCATTCAAACACTTGTTAAATATTTTCTTAACCGATTGATGATGATTGTGACTCTGCATCGATATCGCTATGCAGACATGCTACATTCATGCTGCCACTTGCCACTTTGCCACAGAAAAAAGAAAAAACAAATAAACAAAAAGCACCGAGCAGATCAGTCAGAAAAAAGGCTACAGTCGGATGTAACCGACAGTAGAAAAAGCTGTATTATTTAGTTTAATAATGCAAATAGTCGAGCAAATTGTCTATAGCATATCTTCGCTATATCCTATCCAATCATAAACTTCTTCGATGGAGCATGTTATAAGCTAAATACAGTCTGTAGCCTTACAATTTTAGCTCATTTGACTTAACGTAATATACCCTTTTGCATATTTTTAAAGCACAGGGTATAAAAACGAACTTTTATTTGTGTTTTATCAATAGCAAAAACAAATCTGAAGGCGAGAGAGAGAGAGAGAGAGAGATTTGTGGTATCCGCAGCGAATTGAAGGCATTGACTTATTACGATTTTGTTGGCCTTTTCACGTCGCTGAAATTAATTGATATCTGTGGTATGCGCATTGTTGCAGTTGTTGCATTTGTTGCTGTTGTTGCTGTTGTTGCATTTGTTGCTGTTGTTGCCACAATGTCTGCACTTTGTTGAGGCGGATGAGCCGCTGACATGCGGCCACTTTTGCCATTGATGATCGATTACAGAACGTGCCGCATGCTCTTTGGTGCCTCAGCTGCAGCTGCAGCCCCCTCCCGCCTGCCCCTCACGCCCAACAGCCAAAGAAATGGGGTCAAGTGTGAGAGGACGTTGCTGTGGCTCTTACTCATGATTGCGTATGCAAATTCATAGCGTTGTAATTCCAGACTATTGCTGTGGCCCCAAACAAAGCTCAGTTCGGCTTTCAACACTTTTTGAAGACCAACCTCAGCGCCTGTCAGTCTGCCATCACAATCCATGCCCCTCTTGCCCCGCTTGCCCCTCTTTCTATCCTCAATCGGTGTGAGTCATGCCGCTTGGCATTTTAATTGATTTTGTGCGAATCTTGTGGCATCAGCATCGCTGTTGTTGCCGCTGCCGCTGCTGCTGCTCTTGTTGTTGCCAAATGCCGCATAACTCATCGGCACACGTCCTGCTCCTGCCAAGCACGTACACAACAACAACAACAATAGCTACAGCTACAGCTACAGCTACAGCTTCAGCTACAACTTCAGCTCCAATTCCAGCTCCAGCTCCAGATACAAGTTGGGGCTTAGGCTCAGCTAGCCCAGAGATTGGGCATTTATCATGCTGCCCAGCCATTTCATTGCCGCGACCTGCGTAGGCGTTGGCTGTTGACCATCGACTGCTCTATGTGTGTGTAAATGTGTATCTGTGTGTATGTGTGTGTGTGTTTGGTTAGCTGTCTGCGTGTGTGCGTGCCATCATTGGGCGTTGGAGCACGTAAAAATGTAACACCAACTGCGGCACTGACAGCTTGCAGCTTACGCAGCAGTGCTGTGCATTTGGCGCTATTAGAGCAAAAAAAAACTAGCTAAATTTATGTATTATATTACAGCTTTAAAACTGCATAGTTTTATATTTTTATAGATTTTTTTTAGAGTTTTGAATTTATAATTAATGTAAGGCAACGAAAAAATTGCTTTTCAAATCTTAACGATTTTAAAAACTTCTTTGTACTTAAAAATTAGTGTAAATATTGAAAAAAAAAAAGGCAACTATTTATTATTATTTTTAGCAGTTTCTTCAGTGCTTAAAAATATATCCAATACTAATTGCCTGCAATGCAGCAACTGTTGCTGTCTTCTAAAAAAGCGCTGTCTATTTGGCAATTTAATAGCTAAACTAGCAGCTAAATATCTGTTATTAATGCTGAGTTTTAGACAAAGTTTTGAACAACATTTTAAGCCATAACTAAAAGACAGTCTCTTGGGCTACTTTCGCTTTTCTTGTGGCAGCAACATAACTGTGCAACTGGCAACACTGCATGCAATTGCTGCCACTTCCACTGGGTTGCTGAGGATTGCAGGATTGTGTGTCCTCAGTGCCATTCCTGTTGGCCTCAAAGTTTGCTTAACTCTGCGCTGCACAGGACACCCAGCTGTGGTCGCACAAGCCAACAAGCCAAGCGGTTGCTGCTGCTGCTGCTGTTGCTGCTGTTGCTGCTGTTGCTGCTGCTGCTGTTGGTGTTTGTGTTGCAGCAGCATAAAGACAAGACAACAGCAACAAGAACAAGCACAGCGACAACGACAACGTTTGCAGTTGGACTCAATGTTTGTGCAAGCAACATTCGCATGCAAGTCAGCAAAGTTTGCATTGACACGCAGCAGCAACAGCAACAGCAGCAGCAACAGCAGTAAGAGCTGCAACAGCAGCAACAGCCGAGACGCATTTGCATATGCTTGCAACTGGGGGAGTCTGCGATGCAGCAATGCTCTGCTGGTGTCATGGTGCCAAAAAAGAAGAGGGAAAACTCAGACAAATGCCAAGTGCACAGCAAGGCAAACAGCAGCAGCAGCAACAGACGCAACAGCAGCAACAACAGCAGCAACCTGGCTGTCCCTGATGAAGATGGACGTGTTGCTGGTGGTGGCTTCGCATCAACAGCAACAACAGCAGCAGCAACAACAACCCCATTAGGCCGCACATAAACTGCATGCAACGGATTGTGCTCCTGTGGCGTGGTCATGTTGCTATTGCTACCGAGCTGAGCTGCTGACTTATGGCAATTGCCAATGCAACATTTGTTGCCAGTTGCTGGTTGCTGGTTGTCGGTTGCCGGTTGCCCATTGGCTGTTACCCCCCGCAAACATTTGTTTCAACACGTACGCGCAAATGAGTTTACAAGGTGCGATATTCATGTTGCTGCCGTTGCCAGTTGCAAGTTGCCAGTTGCAAGTTGCCGTTGCTGTTGTCCATATTTACTATGCGCCGCATGAGCAACATGTTGCCAAGGCAGTCTCGGCTGCTTAAAACATTTGCTGGCTAATCGTATTTTTGCAGTTTTATATTAATAGCAAAACGACAGCAGCAACAACAGCAACAGAGGCAACAATAATATGAAGAACGGTCCAGGTTGTTGTTATTGCTGTTGCTGTTGCTGTTGCTTATGTTGCCTCGTTTTTCATGCTCGTAGCAGCAGCTGCTGCTGTTGCTGCTGCCGCTTTTTATATAATTTTAATTAACGCATTCGATGTTGTTGCTGCGGCTGCTGTTGCTGCTGCTGCTGTTGTTGTCCGTTTGCTGCTGTTGTCGTCTTTTTTTGCCCAACATGCTAAAAGGTGTTAATTGGCGAAATTTCCATGTAGAGCCTAACCAAAAAAATAAGAAGAACTTTTTGTTGCTGCTGTGAGTGTTGCTGCTGTTGCTGCTGTTGCTGCTGCTGCTGCTGCTGTTGTTGTCGCCTTGAACGTTGTCAACAAGATTTGCTTTATTAGCCACTTTCGGGTGGTGGCTGCATATCCAGCAGCAACACTCCCGCCGGCAACATGCCACACAGCAGCAACATCCACAGCCACAGCAACAGCATTGAAAACATGCTGCAGCTTTTGGCTTTGTTTCAGTTCGGTTTTAATGAGTCTTTCAAGCGGCAACTATGCAGAGTTGCCACGTTCAGGGTTGCCGCATTGCAGAGTAAATATTTTCATGGTTTAATTTCATAAATTATGACAATTTTACGTGACATTGATCATTGAAATCCCTAAGTTATCGCATCCCCAGCCATTCCACCGCGACTCCAGTCCAATCCCTTGCCACAGATATGAATTATGCTCGCCACAGCAAATCAACTTAAAGTGCACAGCTTCAACACGACAGCGCAACAACAGTGCGAAAAGCTCCTAAATTTTACTTAAGAACATGTGCGTTCAACGCCATCAATGGGCTGCCATTGCTGCATTGCAACAGCAACAACAACAACAGCAGCAACAACACGATGCACAGCAGCAACAATTGGCGACTTGGCCAGATGATGACGATAATGATGATAATCATTAACACCTTTTGCCGCACAGCGAGCCACAGAGGCACAATACGCCCCAACAACATGCAGAGAGCAACAGCAACAACAGCAGCAACAGCAACAGCAGCAGCAGCAGCAACAACTGCAACAGCAACAACAGCAGCCAGAATGGTAACAAAATGTATACGAAAATAATTCAAAATGAAATTTGCTTTATGATGCGCAACCGGACGACGTTTCTACGCACAGTGGGGCAAGTGCTATAAGAAATGTAGACAAATTTTTAATGCAGTTGCCACAGCTACAAGTAACAATATATTTAAATTGTGGTTATATACATGTCTCAAGACAAGTGCAGGAATATTTAATTCAGCTCACCTCTTACAGGTTGAACTCTTGCTGGCCCAACTCTAACCGGCACATCTCCCGCTGGCCGAATTTGCGCTTGTCGAACTCTTACACGCCCAACTCTCGCTGTCCCAGCTCTCGCTGGTCCATCTATCGCTGGTCCAAATCTTTCATGGCCTAACTCCCACTGGCCTTCCTTTCGCCATATAAATATTTCTAGTACAAATCACATTTGCCACACTGTGCCACAGGCTATCTGCGTTGATATGAAATATGTGTCGGTCGGCAGGCAGCGGAGATTTATCGAGCGCGAAATGTAATACTCGAGCAACGTCCCATCCAGTTCAGCTTAGTGGACTTGACTTGGCTTGAGTTGAGTTCAGTTTAGTTTAGTTGAGTTTCAGTTGAATGCAGCAGTCCGTCCGTCCGTCTGTCGGTTGTCCATCCGTACAGTTGTCCGTGCGTCCAGTTGTCCAACAGGCAGATCAGCAGCGGCCACCGTTTTGGTCGCCACTTTGAATTGGGCTTAAGCGACGCCGCCACCGACAGTAGACGGTGTCCGACTGTCCGACCATCCGACTGTCCGACTCTCCCGCTGTCCCACTGTCTTCTCCGTCTGCTCCGTTCCCCCCTCCGCCTGTTGATCGGCGACCGCCTGACTGCTGCCCGATGCGATTCGGCGCGCTTATAAAGTGCATCCTGCTGAGCGCACTCCAAACGGTTGCCCCTTGCGCCGGACAGCGGCTGGACATTAACTAATGCATGCATTTATTTTTGATATTTTTTTGTTGCTGTTATGGGCAAGCCACCGTGGTGCTGGAGCCGTGGCTGGTAACCACTGTGCGGCTTTTTGTGGTGCTCCAATAACTCATGGTGACACTATTAAAGCGACGATTTGTAGCCGCGCATAAAATAAATGCGGATTAGACTTTATAAAGGACAAAATGCTCATGACTGAATTTATGCCGTGCACATGGAGACGTGGGCGTGGCATGCCTCAGAGATAGAAAGAGTCGGAGAGAGAGTGAGAGAGAGAGAGAGAGAGAGAGTCGTACTCTCTCCAGTTGGAGTACGGATTTAGGTGCTTCAATTAATTGCGATTTCAAAATCGTTGCATGTACACGAAATGTTATCAAAATCAGTTGAGTAAATAAACCTAACCAAACTCAGCTGAACTCCACTTCAGTTCAGTCGATCTCCGCTACTCTCCAACTCGCCTCCCACTCCAACTCGTCGCAAAAATAACAAACGTGACAAATTTTGTGAACTCAACTGTGAGGGCCAAAAAACGACAACGAAAGCATAACAAAAACTTTGATGCAACAAAACTTTAGACAAACTGCACATGTGTACAAATCTACAAATGTATAAATGGTTGGATGGATGGATGGAATAGTTTCGACTCCAACTAAAACACTCGCTGTCAGTTTAACCATGTAGGCGTTAGCGCAGGTCTATTTAGTGGGTGTGGCAGCTAGCACGGCGTACTTTTGTAAACAAAAGCAAGAAAAACAATTGAAGTATAAAATTCAGTAGCATACAAATCGCAGCAGAAGCAGTTTCAAGCCCGCATTTCATCAGGCAGCAAATTGTTAGGAAAACTCTCAAAGAAAATGGGAAAACTGCTGTGTGTGGTAACTCGCAAAATACTTGCAGCCCAACTTGGCAAACAATGCTTAGGCGTTTTTCTATTGTTGCAAGATTGAGGCGCGAATATTTTGAAGAGTCCACAAACATAACACCAAAAGTTGTGAAAGTAATGGGGAAAGTATGAGCAGAGTAAGAAGAGGAAGGAAAACAAGGAGAGTCTAGACCTAGTCGGTTGCGTTCGACTGTAGATTTCTGCTTTCGTTAGGAATTAAACGGTTACAACTTAATGCAATCCGGCAATGCAGACAAAGAGTTTAGGGTTTTTGAATTAATAAAATAAAAAAATCTGCAAATATCTTCCATTCTACTGGTTTTTTCTATCTCCATCGTAAAGTGCCCCTAAGATTCCTAATTGCTCATCAAGGTGTTTGGTAAATATGCCACTGTTTTCTCAGTGCAATACGACAATTGAAATTTATCATGAAAAGGATAAAAAGGCGATGGAAAATAAGTGAGAAATAAAGGGCCAATCCCTCGAGCTGAGCCGTGCTGAGGGGGCAGGGGCAGTTGGCGAGGTTTTTGGTGCGTCCTGCACGTAATGAGGGTCAAAGCGCGTGTAAATGCAATGCAAATGTATGTTAAAGTGATTAGCAGCCTTCAAAGAGAGTTACGCAAAAGGCGAGGGAGATCCGGAATACACCAGAGGCTTCATTTGAGTGTGAAATGGTGGCAGGAGCCGGCACTGAGCCGCAGCCACTTCCACACCCACAAAAGGCAACATTAAATCCCCGCACAGCAGCCGGCAATAAAAACAGTAACAGAAACATTTACAGAAACAGAAACAAATCGAAAATAAAAAGCAACAACAAAATCATGACGGTAACTATTTGTACGTATGATGATGATGATGATGATGTGGAGGTTGTCGCTCATGATGAGCTTCCATTCGACACTTCATTGAAGTTGACAGATGTGGGCTGGTCGGGAGGACGAATGCTGAATTTAACCCGAGGTGTGGGTTGCTACACTGCGAGAAAAAAGGCGTTCGTAAATAGCATTTAAAAATATTAAAGAATTTGTGTGAAAGAACAAACACTATTTTTGGTTCTAAAATCTACATTTTTCGACCAAATTCATCCATGTTTGGTTTTTTTATGCATTATTTTGTATTACAAATCATCAAGAAAATTAGACAATTAATAAAAATTATCGGATTTTTTGGCCCTTGGTAAGGTCAGAAAACATGGGATTCAAGCGTTAAAAAGTTCTTAAAACACTCAATTTTTGGCTCTAAAATCAAAAATTTCCATCCAAATTCATCCATGTTCGGTTTTCTATGCATATTTTTCATAACAAATCATTTGGAATTAAAGTTGGGCAAATAACAATTATAGAGATTTTTAGCCCTGAGTATGGGCGTTAAAAAGTTCTAAAAACCACTATTTTTGGCTCTAAGATCTACATTTTTCGACCAAATTCATCGATGTTTGATTTTCTAAGCATTATTTTTGATTACAAAATGTTTAATGAATTTATAGGATATCAAGTTCGCAATGCCTCGTTTCAAACTCGGAATTCCTAGTATTTTCTCTCAGTGTAGCTGTACAAATTCGCACCCTCTGATAACAAACAAACAGAGAAACAGTCGCAGTCACAGCCAGAGTAAAAGTAACCCAAGCCCAGTGGCAACTGTGGGGCACGTGTGGCACGGGGTCGCATGGAATTTGGTGCCGAGTATTTATGCCAGTGAGCAGGCGAAGGAAACATTTACAAATGAAGTTGTAATCGGAAGTTGTTCGTTTGCAGCGCTGTCGCTGCCGCTGCCTCTGCCGCTGTCTCTGCCCCAGCCCCTGCCTCCGATCGGGGTTGCACTCCCCTCAGCTGTAATAAATTGAGCGACAATTGTACAAATTGTCAAGGCGGAAACGCTGCCAGGGATAGTTCAACACGCTGGCGCTGAGCAGAGAACAGCGAGCAGCGTCCAGCGTGCGGGCAGCAGCAGCAGCAGCAGCAGGAGGAGGTTGAGGAGGGGGGAGGAGTAGGATTAGGTGACAATTGAAAGGGGTGCCCGGATTTTTGTAGATCCTGCCACTGTTGTTGCTTCCTGCATATGTTCAGATTGTATGTGTGTGTGCATATAGACTGCTGTCTGATCCTTTTTTGGCCGCAAATATTTGTTTTTAATAGTCGAGGCTGTGTTGTTTGCGAATGCAAATAGGATTTCCGCTTGACAGTTGAATAGTTTCAGCCAGCGAAATAATAACACTTGTTCCCGTCCTGTTTGTCCAACTGATTAGCCAGTTAGTTGCCCAATTTGACATATGTTGAGATTGCTGCGATTGCCAACGCTGAGACTGAGACTGCGACTGAAACTGAGGTTGAGACTATATCTCGAGCTGTATCTGTAGTCTCACCTCTTAATAAAGTTGTTGTTGCTTCCACGCTTACCTGCCAACGAGCTGGCAATGATCATTTAGGGACTGTCCTCAGTCCTCAGTCCTCGGTTCTCCGCAGATTACGTCTGTGTATCGGGTTCCCTTTGGCTCTTTGGCTCTGTGTCTCTGCGTCTCTGTCTTATCTATAAAATTGATCGTTTTGAAAACGCTCAAAATGTGATGTGGTGGCATTTTCAACTTGTCTGCGTCTTAATATTTTTACTTTCTTTATGGCCCGAAGAACTGGTTCACTCGCCTCGCCTACAGTGGGGTCCAATAGTCAACGTACGCACACGAACGCATCGAAACCCAGCTGCCGTGTTGTTGTAATCGTGTCGTGTCCATTTCGATTATCACCAAAGTGAGTAATTTAATACCAATTTGGCGGTACCGGGCCGCATTCACTTGACAGAGATATGCGCACTTCAAATGTCAAATGTGAGCAACAGATGAACAGATGCCTAGTTCCAAGTTCTAGCTTTGGGAACTCAGTACTGGGAGCCATGTAAGCGGTAAATCTTATAGGCCATTTGGGCATTTAACTGGAATTTCGGATAAACGCAGCAGATAGAGAGACAGTAAGCCGAAGGGCAGCTGCAGGACGGACTGTCTGGCCGGTTGAGTTGTGACTGTGACAACATACAAGTATTACGCAGAGATAAACCCTGGAAAACTGCACAAAATAAGGTGAGAATTTAGAGATATGATATGTGGCACTCAGAAAAAATCCCAGTAAATTCGGCAAGCGCGAGTTCAGCCAGCGAGAGTTATAACAACGAGAGTTCCTTAATCGAGAGTTCGACCATCAAGAGTTGGGCTATCGAGAGTTGAGCTAGGGAGAGTTGGGCCCGCGAGAGTTTCCTTACTAAAAACTTATTTAAATCAATTTTTTTCCTCAGTTATTTATTCAAAACAATTTCTATAAAATAAACTACATATGTATATAATCTATCTTTCAGATCGTTCTAGAAACTAATTGTTATAGCGACAATGCTAATATTTCTATAATCAAGATCAAACTAATCCTTCGCAGATACACTACGTCTTTGCCGCATTGTTATATCACTTAGTAAAGATTATTGGGTTTTTAAGTGCTCATAAAATAGAAATAACAAAAAACAACAACAAAAAGAAACAAATAATAGTATCATGCGCCATGGTAGTATAAAGAGGCAAATCAATTCGATTTAAGTTTTCCTGGTTCTTCATGATGAATACATTTCCCACGTTTTTCGGCAGCAGCCGATTTCGGTTTTAATTTATTCAAAAGAAATCTGGCTGCTGCAATCGAACGGGAAACCGACAAAAAACAATACATAATACAAAAACAAAAAACCCCAAAAAAAAAAAACCTGGCCACGAAAATAGATAGATAGCGACTATGACTACGATTACGATTACCTAGAGAGAGAGTATACACTGTCTATACTGTCTACTGGCATCGGGTTACATTCTTTTGTCGGAAATTTATGACTCTACGGAGTGAAGTGGAGTCGGTCTACTACTGTGGAAGCAAATGGAATCGATGGCATCGGTGGAAATGCTGAAAACACACAGTGGAAAATGCCCATCGTGTTTAGCAGCATTTAATGGCTCATTTCATTTTGATTTCTTTTGCTTGGCCTAGACCGAGAGATCTTTCATCTGAGCTGCTGACTTCCTAGCTATTTTTTTCGACAAGTTGGGGGCTGCCTTTTAGCGGAAAAGCTGTAAAATGCAGCTTGAAATGCTTGTAAGCCTCGTAAAATGTGCACAGTGAAGAGTCTATTACCATGATGCCATACAGCTGATAACAAAACCCCCAAAAAACACTCCAAAAAAGTGGAAACTCTTTTAACGGCATTCGAAAGGTGCCATCTATTGGCCAGAGGTTGCATGCTCGCCAAATTGGCTTTCCAAATGCCCATTAAAATTGCCAAATGGCCGAATGGCTGTTGCCTCACAATGTTGCCATCGCTTGAGCGGGAAAACTTTGATTTAGCGATGTGGGTGCAATTGACAACTCTGGTCGTAAAACACCCAATTATGGGGCAGGTATTTTGTAGCTTCTAGCATATGGTAAAAGCTAATGGACATCGACATTAACCTGGCCAAATTATGTACAAATTGAAGAATCTTTTATGCCGAGGTGTTAGTTACAGCAGAAGAAAGCTATCAATACTTAATAACCAACTTTAAGTCGGCCATTATAACACTAATCACTCCCTAGATTTGTTGAGGAAGTTTCGTAACTGATAAACCGTAAGTATTAATAATATATTGCAGCTTAGCCAAGGTGATTCACATATATATATCTAAGCTTTAAGCGTTTCTCTTTCCGTATTGTTTTTTTTATTTTTCAAATAATTTTAGTAGCTCAAAGAGCGGCGTTATCAAAATTCATAAGCGATTAAACATTTAAAAGCCCATAAGAGATTTTCATAAAAAACCGATTTAACTTTTGTTGTCGTTGAACTTGGGACGGCAGGGGAAATTAATAATATGCAATATACAGAGTTTTATATGCATATATACTATATATGTATATGGTATATTTTGTAAAACAATAAAGCACAATAGAAATTTTTCAACGGCAAAGCCACAAAATGATAATTGTATTTGTGAAAGACGATGAAGGGAAATTATGAGCGCGAACGAAGTTTAAACAGCGACAATTAATCAAAAACTTGCCGGCGACTGGAGTTTCGGATAGGGGACCCTCTGATAACTCTATTATGCATGGTCGTGCTTAGACTACAATAAAAAAAATAACAGCAGCAGCCATTGGGCAGACATTTTAGTAGCGACTAGCAGCGATTTACAAGCATTTATCATTTCTGGCTCTGGGGACATTTGAGCTTGGCTCAGTTGTGTAGATACAAATGCGATTAGAATATTTCAGATTTTTTTTTAGTTTTTTCTTTCGGTTTTTTATTGGTTTTTGTGCGCCGGCGACAATTTATGCACCGTCTGTCAACAGGTTGAGATCAGTTACCTGACTTTCCCGAGTGGAGAAAGAAAGAAAGGGTTGTTTATCTAGGCAGCGTCATCAGAGCTGAGCGCCTGTGGAAGGGAGCATAAATTAACTTGTTATGCTGCTGTTGACCCTGGGAAAGGCAGAGTATTGATGCCTATCTGGCCGTATCTCTTTTATCTATAAATATAGACGCACGGCTAGACCACAATCCCAACCAAAATCCCACTAAACACGAGTGTTGGGGGATGCAGACAGTGCGTTGTAATTACCGGATTAAGGACACGTGCCGTTGACTTCCTATTGACTTGTCGCTGCCCTGTGCACTTGATGTTACATTCGTCCTTTTGTTTGAATGCATTCACCAGGCGCGTGCGAGTTTCGGCTAAAAGTTCCACTGATTTAATCATAACTATGCGCTGGCTATCTAAGAAGCCATCCACATCCCCATCCATATCGACATCAACATACAAATTTGTCGTTAGAAATCAATCAAATGAAATTAACAAGTTAACAATGAGCTGCGAATTCTCATCGTACCGCTCCACACCCTCTATAACAATATGGTATATGGTATACCATATAATGCTGTGGGAAGCACCCCGAGCGTTCAAACTGGAACTGGACTAACGCTTATTCATTGTGCAATTATGTGACAATGCGAGTCGAGTTCAGTTCAGTTTCTCATCGATCGCCCCTCGTTGTACACCAAAATCGCCAGAGGGCACTTGAAATCGTAAAAGCATTGCCGCTTAGCTATGCCTGTTTAAAGAGAAGGTATATTAATTGTGCAAAATAAATAACTTTTTTCTGTACAAGAAAAAATCCCCGCTACATAACCATTAAAACCCTCTAACTGACATCGTTTAAATTTTGCTAGCATATAGCTTAATATATTGTTTATTTATATTCCAAACTTAATAAAGATCGTTTGATAAACACAAAAGTTATTCAACTAGCAATTTTATCATAAAAAGCATCAGCATCAGTTTTTGCGCAGCTTCAGCCGCAGCTCCATAGAGCAAAGCCTTTATAGTAAAGGCACTTAATAATTAAATTTATAGTATTTTTATAAACAAATTTATATTTTTCGCTGTCTGGTATGACTTTTTGTAGTATAGCCCCGAGGAATTCTGGCTGTTCCCATGAACAATAGGAATTTCACGCCTGTGTAGCCCGCGCCTCATCAATTTGTCGCTGCTCCAGTTTTATGACTGTGCGCTCTAGACAATAAATACAATCATAGATATCGATAGATTTGAATGTGTCTCAACTAGTCAAAATAAGCCACAAAAAGAGCGCCAGTAAAATACTACACTTAAGGCCAATAGATAAAGCTTTGGGGACTGCACATAAAATCTATAATTTGAGTGGAGCGATAAGAGTTTATACACCTGAAACGCATAAAATAGCTTTATTCGACGGAATTTCATTTTTTAATTGATTTACCAGACGACTCAAATAGTTTTTAGACCCTTTACTTTAAAAAAGTAAAAAGGGTCTATTAGTTTAGTGCAAAGAGGAAATGTGTGTAACACCCAGAAGGAGGCGTGGCAGACCCCACAAAGTATATATATTCTTGATCAGGACGACAAGCCGAGTCGATATAGCCATGTCCGTCTGTCCGTCTGTCCGTCTGTCCGTCTGTCCGTCTGTCCGTCTGTCCGTCTGTCTGTCTGTATGAACACCTAGATCTCAGCAACTATAAGAGCTAGAGACACCATATTCGGGATTCAGGTTCTCCTATTCAGTAAGCAGCACGAGTTTGTTTTAGATTTTGGATACCTCCCCCCTTCCCCCGCAAACCGCAAAAAGCTGCTGTAGTCACAGTTTTAAAGCTATTGATTTGTAATTTGGGATTTAACTAGTTTATGACATTCTCTATCGACGCTGTGAATTTTGTTTCGATCGGATAAGAAGCAGCGAACATATGCCACAGACAATTTGCCGTACTAGGCAGAGGGGGGGTGGTGTGCCTTGCATACGCGGGTATGTTTGTATGTACATATACTCAAAGTAAAGGGTCTCCTACGGTCGGTTACGTCCGACTGTAGCCTCCGTCCCACTGACCTGCCCCGTCCCTATATTTTTTTAATTGATTTTCAATAACATGCCAGCCCGAGTGTTTGAAAATAAAACTGGCCTAGACCATTTACGTTATTTCTCTCTCAAATATTTCTGGTACGACATAAAAAATATAAAAAAAAAAACAAAATCTAAGCCATTTTATGCGTCTTTAATGTGCTGGAAAATAATGGCGGCGCTCGGCAAACCACAAAATCAAATACCTTATGGACAGTAACCGATACAATTTATGCACGAAATAATTTTTGTGTTCGAGAGCATTTGGGAAACAAGTCATAAAAATCGACCAAAAGTGTCAAGCTCTAAGGCCTTTAAGTGGTTGCCCGGTTTAGAGTTTTGTAATATAGCACGTTCCACAAATGAGTTTTTATTTGGAGCTTTTATGCATTTACAAGAAAGCCCACCGACGGCAAAAACATTTCAGTAATTTCATAGTTAATCTGATTAAATTTATTAGTTACCATTTGCGTTTTCTTCGAATAAAAGTTAAAGCCAAGCTTTTGTATAACAAAAATAAAATAAATGAATAGAAATAAATATATATTTTTATATTAAACCAGAAGTTTGCAATTTGTACTTACATTTAAGAATAAAAAAAAAACTAAAAAATAAAAGATAAATTTATATGTAGATATCAAGAGAGCAGATAAAAAGCAGTTTAATAATATTAAATATTTTCTACATTTAAAATTTCTACCTAGAATAATTTAATAAATAACCCATTAAAGAAAACTCTCCTAAAAAAAAAATTACCTTATCGAAAACCTAGATTTTAAATAAAAAATTTAAAATAAACAATGACAACTTTAATCCATAGAATGCAAGCCAATTAAACTTTATAATAATATTTAAATTATTATATCATATATTTCAACGCTTATCAATTTTCTTTATCTTTTTTTTTTTATCATTTGGGCATATTAAATGGGAGGTATTAAATTTATAGCTCTTATATAAATTGTTTAAATTGTTGAACTGTTCAACGAGCTGCTGCAACTGTTGGGGTTGCATTTTATGTGGGGGTTGCTCTTGGGGCAGATTGTTGTTGCTGTTGCTGTTGCTGTTGCTGTTGTTGTTGTTGCTGTTGCCGTTGACTTTTGTTTCTGTCCATTTGCTGTGCGTGTGCCTCGTCTGTGTGTGTGTAGGCGTGTGTTGTGTGTGTGTATTTGTTTCACTTTGTGTTACACCAAAAATGCGCCGCAAAGCCAAACGAGAGCCATGGCAGGCGCCAATGCAAAGTGCAGCAACAACAGCAACAGCAACAGCAACTGCAACAGCAACAACAACTGCAGCCATTGCACTTTGCATAATAGTTGATGCGTCTGTGTGTGTGTGTGTGTTGGTGCTGTGGTGTGCAGCCATTTTGTGTGTGTGGCTGTGTGCGTATGTTTATATATCATTACTTATCAGATACTTATTATGAGCACACGATATCGTATATTTTGGCATGCGTGTGTCTCTCTGTCTCTGTGTGTGTGTGTGATGCGTTTGTGTGTGTTGTGTGTGTGCTGTGTGTGTGTGACATCTGTGTGTTTGGTAAATATGCAAATGAGCCTGTTTGTTGCCACTACTGTTTGCCATTGTTGTTGCTGTTGTTGTCGTGCGTTGATTATTGTTGTTATCGTTGTCTGTTGCTGCTGTTGCTGCTGTTGCTGCTGTTGCTGCTGCTGCTGTTGTCGGTGTTTTTGTAGTTGTTATTGTGAGCCATGCCGCCAACGACAAGCAGCAAACATTTGATTATGATACGAAATCGATATAATTTAAGCGATGCCAAAACCGGAGAAACGGATGCCCAGTGTTTGGCTCAGCGCCTGTTGACTTTGCAATTTGTTGGCTCCAAAAGAAAATACGTCAAGGCAAGCGTTAACAGTTGCTACCTTTGGGCTTTTATGGGGTGTTGTTGCTGCTGTTGTTGTTATTGTTGTTGCTACTCGGGCATTCATCATACGCTGCAGTTGCTGCGGCTTCCGCACACATCGCGTGTGGAGAACGGAGCACATCTTAACGCCTTTTTAAGTTTTGCCGCCAAACAAGTGCAATTCTCACAGCAGCAACAATACACAACAGCAGCAGCAGCAACAATACACAGCAGCAACAGCAACACCAGCAACTGGCAAACAGCAACAACAATTGCAAATACACGAAAACTAATTACAGATTCTAATCGCGTCATATTTTCTCTTGTTTTGTGCCTCTGCTCTACACTTTAAAAAATTAAAGCTTCAAAATGTTGCTCTAGAATTTAAATGCAAATCGAAATAGAATGGAATGGAAATGTTTAATAAGAGTAAAATGCGGAATTAAGATAAAATAAAGTTAAACAAATGACTAAATTAGTTACAAATCGCCTCCCAATTTAATCTTAAAAGTTAATTAAAATAGAAAACACATTTTTAAAAACGCGCTTAAATAAAGAATTTTGTTTTTGGGCCTAGGAATTTTCTGGCTTATTATGACACCAAAAGTTTTTGATTCAAGTACATAAGCACTTCCTTTTTCTCTCAGTGTAGGTTTCGTGCGCGCGTCCCATCAATATTGGGCATACCAAAGAGCCCAAGTCTAAGGGCTTAGGTTTTACATTTCCCTCCCTGCTCCGCATCTGCCCCTCTCTCCCATCCATTGTACATTTGAGTTTACTTGCTGTAAGCTTTGCATTTGTTGTTCTTATTATTTATGTTTGTTTTCGTGCTACTTTTTCCGCCTTTATTCCCTTTTTTGCTCAGCTATTGTCGCTATTTTGTTGACTAGTGCAACGGAAATGGCTGTAGACGCGGAAGTGAATTGTTAGGCGCCTTCGACTAAGCTCCCGATGAATGGCTTCTAGGGGAAGCGTTGAGTAGGGGGGAGGGGGGGGAGGGGTTCAAATTGCTGGCATCTCAATGGCTATGACGAAAAGTCGTTAAAGCCGAAGTTATTCGGTGTTATGGTTGGTAACTCTGCCATATTATCATAACTAAAGAGTTAGGAAACATTAGAGACAACAGGAAACAAATGGAAATCCTAACTGCGACAAGTTGCATGCCTCCAGCTGAAGTAGAAAAATCCGGCATTGGAATTATAATACTGTTGTTATAGCTGCTCATTTAAACTCTTTAAATAATGGCTTAAAATAATTACTTAAGCCAGTGTTCATTAACAGTTTCCTTAGAAGGTTAAAGCGTCAAGTGTTTGAAAGTGAGAAAAGTGTTTGAAAAAACGATTTGCAATTTTATTTAAATTTTTAACTGCAGATTAACTTTTTAGTTTTAATTTATTTAATTTATTTTATTGCTAAATTCTTATTTGTTATATTATTATTTTTTCTATAGATAGTTTTTAGTTTGATATTAAATAAATCAATTAATAAATAGCAAAAATAATATTAAATTATCGTTAATCGATTGTGACATATTTTTAGCTATTTCTCTTGCTACATTTCTTTAGCTCTTTAACTGTTTTGCCGGCGCTTAAAACAGTTAAAACCCAAAAACGTAACGCCTCCCCTGTCTAACTGCAGAAATTCCGGGAAATTCTGGCACAGGCCAAAGCCGCAGCCGCAGCCGCAGTTGCCGTTTGCAGTTGCAGTCGCAGCCACAGGACAAAAAGTCACAGCAAACGCACCAAAAACTCATAATTCAGCTGCAGCGGCAACATCTGCTAAACGAAACACCCTGTGCAGCACACACATACACACAGCACTCTCATATATACAGAGAGAGAGAGAGAGAGCGAGCGCGAGCGCGTCAGAGAGCCAGCTGAGCGTGACGCGTGGCTGACGCTTGGGCCACGCCCACATTGAGTGAGTTTCGAGCGTTGTTGTTGCTTGAGTGAGTTTTAACAGCAGGCGCAGACGCAGAGCGCAAAAACAAAGCTGAGCAGCGGAGCAGACAAAAAACACAATGGAAAAAGTGGCGCACGTTGCTGGCCATAAAAGCGACAGCAGCAACAACAACAACAACAGCAAGCGACATTCTTTTTTATGGCTTTTCAAAACAAAATGGCAACCATGAGCGCAAACAGCAACAACAGCAACAACAACTGAAGCTCAACGACAAAATGTGTTGAGCTATGCGCTTGATGGCAAAAAAAACTGTAAAAAGACAGCGTGGAAATTGTTGTTGTTGTTGCGCACGTTTGTTTGACTTTTCGCATTTGGATGTTCGACAGCTTCAACTTTTCAAGTGCCACACACACATACACATACAGCTCACACACACACACACACACACACAGAGGCAGGCCGTAGAAAATATTTATGCAAGTCAAGCGCCGAGCATTTATGAACTGTCAAACATTCTCAACGCAATGCCAATGATTTTGATACTTTAACATTTTCGTAAAATGGCAGCCAAGTGGAGAAAGAGACAGAGCGAGTGGCAGAAAGAGAAAGAGCGCGAGACACACATGCACGTGCTGTAAACTTTACACACACACACAGGCACACATTGGCGTCAAATTGGCGGTGTTAGTGCATATGTGGGTGTTTTCCATGTGGTGAGTGCTGACTGTGGAAGAGGGCAGAGCGGAGCAGAGGAGAGCCGACAGACGGAAGCGGCAGCTGCCCAGTTGCCACCCTTTTTTTGCTGCTGTGCACGCGGCGTATGAGCAATTTTGAAGTTGCTGCCGGGCTTCAGTTGACATACTAAAGACTTGGCAGGGCGGCTTTAAAATCGCGCAGCAGAAATCGATGAAGGGCGGAATTTATGCAAGCAATAAAGATTGAATTATTACAATTTCATTCAAGCTTAAGAGACAGCATTTAAGACGGAAAATTTCAACTAGAATTCTTGCTTTTATTAGCTCAAGTCAAAAATATTAGGGCTGCTCTATTAGTTTAATCAACAATTTTATAAAACTATTGTAAGGAGGAGAACTTCATCTAGAATTCTTACTCTCATTAGCTGAAGTTTTAGTTTAATTAACAGTTTTATAAAATTATTTTAAATTATGAAATCAATATGATATAATTATGTACAAATTGTAACTTATTTTCATCTTAAAAGTTCATTAAAATTATCATTTAAATTTTTACAATGTAAATTCTTGATTCGCTTGAAAATACTGCCGCTATATTAACTAAAATGCCCACTATTTAACAATTGAATTACGTATATAGTTGAGATATAAAATTTAAATCCCCTTCCATGATAGAAAGATTTATAAAGATACCACAAAATTCACAGCATAAAATCTATACAATTTCCTAGAATCATAAACACCTTGCAACCTACCCAATTCTCAATTCCTTGGCAAGAATTCCCATAATAAAGTCGTAATCAAAGGGCGCTATACTCTCTGATCATTTTGACTGGCTCTAGCTCCATAAATACCCATGAAGCGCAAACATTATAACATCATAAAGCCAATATTCGACTTCATCAGAAGTGAACCGAGTTCAAAGGTGAGAATAGCCAAATCAAATAGACATTTCTAACAAAGCGCCAGCTTCAACTCCAGTTTACAAAGCCTGAAGTCCAAAAGTAGCGCCGCCTTCGTTTCATAGCTGCAGGCGCTAACTGCGAGGTGTGAAAATGGCCAACAGAGCAGCGTTTTCCCCCACTGTGCACGCCTACTCCGCTCCGGCTGCCATTAATTGTATTTGTAATTTTCATGAATTTTACGACGCTTTGAACAATTTGACGTCAACTTTTAAATCAAATATGGCGACGAGAAAGAAAGAAAAAACTGCAGCTCAACATATTTTTTATTTTTATTTTTATTTTCAGTTTCTTTTTCGGTGGCAGAAACAAAAGGCAGCCGCTGTTCATTTGCATGCAGGGGAGGGAGGCGAGCTGCGGCAGGGGGAAGGGGAAGAGCGAACAGGGAGCAGCGTATTCGGCTGTTCGACAACACTAACAGGATATGCCAGTGAAGCACCAATAATCCTTTTAATAAATATGATATCGCAAAGGACCAAAAAAGCCACAGTGGCACCGGCCATGCCCCCCTGCCCGCCTCTCTGTCCCCCTCCGCTGGCTGCTGTGTCGGCATCATTTGCATTTTATGCAAATTTCACAGCAGACAGAATATAGCAAACGTTCCAAAGGATACACAGAGATAGCGAGAATGTGTGTGAAAGAGATGGAGCAAGAGAGAGAGGAAGACAGCTATAGAGCAGTTGGCTCGACAAAGCGAATATGCAAATGGCAAAGTGCTGATGTTTTTTAAAAGCTTTCCCCAAAAATAAACAACATAAAAATGCGCAAAATACCAAATGGAAATGAAAATGAAAATGGAAATGGCAATGGAAAATTCACAAAATGCATATTTGCGCTCTGCCATAGACGATGACCAAGTGAAGCTATAACGATGCTTTATCAATTTGGAGACATCGAGAAATGCTGAGTGTGTTGGAAATTAAGTTAATACAGTTAAATATTTTATATATTTTCAGAGAACAAGAAAAAAATCTTTAAAAATCATTTTTAAAGGCCTTTTCTTCCAGAGAGCTAGACAGTTTTCTCGGGAAATTTTAAGAGAAATACGAAGGATAGGAACGATTTTTTAATGGTCTTTACAAGGTATAAAACTAAACTTTTCTTTAGGAAATTCTCAATATTTATGTACATTTTAATTTAATTTAATATTTTTGAATTATAGTAGAATTTAAATGGGTATTTTAGAGAATTTCAAATTCGTTGAGCGCTACACTTGCTATTTGCTTTGTTTTTTACTTGTTTGTTGAAAAATATTGTCGAATATTTTGACAGGCGAAGACACACAAACACACATCAAACACCCATACACACACACACACACATCAAACACCCACACACACCCACACACACACAAATCTCACATGTGCACACACATATGCTAAGTCAAACAGACGCAGAGAGCCAAAGAGCCCCAGACAAAGGCAGAGATCAGAGGGGAGAGAGTTGTGGGAGGTTGGCAATAACTTTTTGCACATATTTACATGCAAATTGTTTGCTTTTAAAATATGCACAAACTTTTCTTTTCGCTTTGCTTTGCTTGATTTTTTTACGTTCATGCAACAAAAGGAAACGAAAAGAAAGAAAACGGAAATCAAAAATCAAAACTGCCAACTCGGGCCAAAGTTCTGCAATGCATATTCCTAAAGTTATCGAAGGGCCACCCTAGAGCGGGTGAAGTGGGCAAAGTGGGCGCAGTGGGGCGTGGCAAATGCCACTTAAATAATTAGAGGCAAAGCTCATGCCACAGCCTGGGCCACCTGCAAGCATAACCGCAATCAAATGCCATTGATCCTATTTTTTATCGCATCTAATCATTAACAATTGCCGCAATTTGCAGCGATGATTATCAGATGCAAACAAATATGCAAAAATTGATAATAATTTATGAAAAAGCCGAAATAAAACTAAACCCTTTGTTGAGTTCCGGGAGAGGCAGAGAGGGGTTAAGGGGTGGCGGGCAGTCGGGCGTTAAATTCGATTTGTTAATTTACAAATCCGCAAAACTATTTGCCAGCCGGTAGAGGGCGTTGCTAGGGGCTGCAGGGCGTAACGCTGCCTGTCTGCTTTGTGGTTGCATAGAGAGAGGGAGACAGAGATAGGTGTGCGAAAGAGAGAGAGAGAGAGAGTGTGTGTAATAACACAGTTACAAGTTGTTATTATTTATGAGGCAAGTACTCATGTTTCAATTGCCGGCGACAAAAATATAATTGTGATACATTTCAGTACACAGTTATTTTTTGCCCGGGCAACAATAAAATCAATTGAAATGTTGGCAAACATGTCAAAATAAATTATATACTAGTGTGTGTGGTGTGTGGGTTGTTTACCACTCGGGTGGAAGTTGCCAGAGTTTGGGTGTTATGCAAGTGGCAACCACAAAAACCGAATTTTAATTTGCACGCTTGCAGCATTTGTTAGTCAAACTGGTTCAGTTCAGTTCAGTTGAGTTCAGTCGAGTTAATCCGAATAAGAGCTAAGGCTGAGGCTGAGGTGTTGCCACCCTCTCGAAACCCAACTGTAAACCCGAAAACCCCCTCGGGATCTGAGGCGGCTTAGAGACAGGAAATGTCGTGCCCTCCCTCGCCCACTTGAGAGCCAGAGAATTGCGCAACTTTAACGCCTATTTGCGAGCATAATTAAGTTAAAGCCCAACAAAAGAACAAGGCTGCGCACAAAGAGCCAAAAGTCGAGTGTGCTCTGCACACTTTCGAGTGCCGACCCTTGTGCATTATTTCTTTGTGTTCCATTTCCCACAGTTGCCCGGTGCAGCGGAGTTACAGTTTCGACACCTTGCGGGCCGAGGAGCTGCCGCCGGTTAGGGTTAAACCATCATAAATCAACAGAGCACGAGAAAGATCATTAAAACCGAATCTCGCTATCATAATAAAGAAATCACACGAGAAAACAAACCAAAACTCAAAACCAAAACCAAACCAAAAAGACTCTACGCTTTTGGCTGTTTGGCTTTTTTTGGTTGGTTTTCGGCTTTTGTTTTTGCTTCGCTTTATTTGATCGCTCAATCAAAATGATAAATGAAAATTAATATTTCTTAATATTGTTTACAAAGTGAGAATTATACACACGATCATTGCTTTGCATTCCCCAACAACAACAAGACCCTTGTGTGTAGCTTAATGTGCAAAGCTTAGGCACTCTTCTGGGGTTCATCATTATAAAATAATAGCCAGAAGTTTGACTTGGCTTATTGGCTTTTGTATACACTATACACTATTATATAAAGATAGTTCTAGACAGGCCAAAATATAGTTAAAAACCTTATACCCCATTTATAATTGGGCAGTACAGACTATTAAAGTTTAAATATCTTTTTATTATTTAGTAAGCTTTTAGATTTGTAAATTGTCTATATTAACATATTTTGATATAAAGCATTAAGAAACATTTTTATTTACAGAAAATATTTATAAATCCCACAACATTATTTTGAAATATTTATTAAAGTCTCACCAAATTTTAAAATAGTTTTTAACTGAAATCTAATTAGTTTTATCTCATACTGCCGTTGACAACTAATATTCAGCATTGAGCATTAATTTTATAAACGATAAATATATATAAAATACTTGAAAATATTTTAAAATAATCATTATTTGATAACAAAATTTTCTAATATTTTTTTTACTCAAATTCAAAGCTTTTAAATTGTTTTAACTGATATGCCCTCTTTGGCTAGTGTATTCAAATGGCAGTCTAGTAATAATCATGTAAGTAGATGGGTATATAGCATTTATGGGAAAGGCGCTGCGGTCAATATTTCATTGTGGAAGCCATTGTTTGATAAGAATTATTGCAACATATCAATCACGAGGTTAAGTGGATCGTCGGACCACTCGGACGCATGTGAAATGTGACGGAACATGCATCATGAGGCACGCACAGCGAAGCGGCCAAGAAAATGAAAACATTAAACAAAACAACGGCCAAAAAACACACACATACTCATAGTATATATATGTATATATATGAATTTAACTAAACAACAACAGCAATAATAATAACACCAACAACTGTGGCAACATTCATCAACATCAAAAACAAACAAAAAGGCGCGAGTCAAAGCGAACAAAACAAACAAATAAACGGTCAAAGAGAAAGATGAAAACCCAGTAGACGGCGTATAAGAAAGAGAGTTTTTTCCCCCCGTCTTCCCCTTCTCTCCAGCCCAACCCAGCCGCAAAACCCCGGGCCCATTCCGGCAATTTATTGCGGCTAGTTGAGAGACGCGTCGTCTGCTGTGTTGGTAATGTTGGTTAGTTTTGGCCATGTCTTGGTGGCTTGGCCCAATCCCAATCCCAATCCCAACTTCAATCCCGTTGCCCCCCAAAGTGACTTTGACGCCGCTTTTGCTGGTTGTCGCGGTTTCCTATGTTGCTTTAGGCCCTGAGTTATTACCGCGCACTTTGTACGATTAATTGACTTATGGCCAGATCGTCAGTCAGCTGAAAACGGCCCTAGCCTGGCCATGGGGTTCCAATTAGGCCAAGATTCCAACAGCTACAAGTGTGTCTGCCATGAGCTTCAAACTTCCTGTACAAAATATTATTCAATTATATGCAGGGCTGCAAGTCGAATTTTGACCGATCTGCATGAAGATCAGTATCGAAAAGGGTCTTAAAAATATCTATAATTATTAAAATTGATTTTAATTTCTTTTCTTTTTTTGCAGTTTAGCTCCAAACAAGCTGAGATTAAAAACAAACTTTAGATTATTATTCATACAATAAACCATAACCGGAATCTAAAACAAAGTTTTCGGATATCCCTCATACTGTTTTGGGTCTACATCCCAGATTATACATTAAAATGCAATAATACCTAATCCAAAACAATCAGTTTTTTACGCATAAAGTGCTAGGTTTGTAAAAGATTAACAGACAGGCAAAACCAGTTCTAGGTTAAGGCTTACAAATCTTAACCGGATAGGTTAAAAATCTATCCAAAAAGCAACTCAAGTCAATTGTCATCTCGAACCCCTAACGCCTGAAGAGGCTTTAGGCAAATTAGCAACAATATCGGCCAAGTGTTTGCCACATTCGTATCCATCAAGTCCGACTGTGACAGCGACTCCTCCTTCACGCTTGGACGCAGCATTGTGCGCCTAATCGTGGCACGTGCCTCGACATACATAATCATACAACAAAATAAAAAATAATCAAATAAAAGCAGAAAGGGTCGGAGACAAAGAGCCGCAGCAGCGGGGAGGGGGGAGAGAGACTACGGCGAGTATGTGGCACAAAAAGATAATCCAATCTTATGCTGCTAATTTTACAGCATCAGTTGGAATAGAAACCCAAAATAAAATCAAATCTCGTGTGTCTGTGTGGCAATGTGGTTAGGGTTGCCACAGCAGGACTCGCTCCCCCTCTCCCTCTGCCTCTCCCTCACCCTCTCCCGCTCTGCATTTGCAATTGAAGTTGGGTTAAGGCACTTCAGCTGGAACTGAAAACCGCTGTAAAACTTTTGCCAAAGCAAAATAAATTCGATTATGTGAACAGTCGCCAGTGGCTCACGCCCACAGAGGATGCCAAGGGGGTGCCGCTGGTGGGGGTCAACTTGAAGTTGCCGCCACAGGGTGGCCCCATTGTGTGTGTTTTTGCACCCTGTACGCTTAAAATGCGTAAAAAATGGTAGACTAACTTTGCGCAAAAGTATTTAACAGGCAAAACAAAATATATAAAATATATTCTTCATCGGAATAAAGAGCTCAGCCAATACAGTCAAGTCGGTCTGTCCGTCTGTATAGACTCGTAGACCACGGAAACTACAAGAGCTAGAGCAATCATTTTTCAAATGTAGTTAGGTGTATACCATACGCAGATCAGGTTAATGTCAAATTTTAGATTATAGTACGCCCCCCTCGATAAAAATCGAATAGCAAGCGTAGTATTTAGCATAAAAGGTTGTCGGATTACAAACACAGAAGTTATAGACAAAATAATATTATAAGCGTGGCCTTTAGGTAAAAAACAAATACTAAGAATAATTTCTGCAGCACTTCGTATGGTTTTGAAAAGTAGGTTGCTGGACATTCCATTGTCGATTGCGTCCGACTGTAGCTTTAGAATTTTTTCCTGCTGACTTCTAGAGCTGCCCCTTCGCGAAGCTAATCCTAATTCGTTTATTAAGTTCACTTTTGCATAGTTGCAGATGCTGAGCATAAAATATGAAAATTCAATAAGCTGCCAGCAGTTGCCACTTGCCACTTGCCGCTTAATTGTGCGTCCACGCACCTGTTGGGGTGGCAGCACGTGCAACAGCAGCAGCAAAGGCAGAGGCATCAACAGCGCCAACGCCTGTGGCACGCACGAGCTGCATTTGCAAGTGGGCGTGCATAATTTATGTTAATTCGCCTGAGAAAACTGGGAAAACCAGCGGCAGCATCTACACAACTTTTCTGCAACAAATACAACTACAAGTGCATATGTATCTATGTATCTGTGTACTTGCTGCCAAGTCAGCCGGCTAATGAGCATTAGCGGCATAATAAAATAAATATAAAATGCAAATGCAAATGCTGATGCCACAACCTGCCCCATGCAACGCAGCAGATTTGATAAATTGTCTTAAGCATAACAATGTGAAGAACATGCATTAAATAAAGTTATTTATATTAATTTATATATCTATATATTTTGTAAATATTTATATTTTCCCACCGTCAACATAATGACTTCATTAGCTAGCCTACTTTATATTGCTATTTTATTAAATTTCTACATAAAGCTGACTTTAAATTTAATACCAGTTTATCAAGGCTGGATTAAGCATGATAGCACCATGTACTAAATTAGCGCTAACTAATTAAGTTTACAAGATAAAGGCAGTTAACCTATTTATCAAAATTTTCCCGGCTTTGGGCCTGCTACAAAACGAAATAAGGTTGAATTATAAATTTTAGACTCTATACTTTCAAGAAGTACAAAATGTAGGCGTATGTAGGTTGAAGAAGGCGTAGACGTACTTTACAATCGGCTAAAAAAAACATCGAAGATATGTTATTCTTGAATTTCTTGCAACCTACTTTAAAACATATGTTTAACATCCCAATTTCCAGCAGTTGATGAGCCGAGCAAAGGGGTTCGGGACAAGTCGGAAAACCTAACGTTGCCCAACGCTTCACGCTCTCTGCGCCTCAGCCAATTGTCAACAACAAAAGCAAGTACAACATAATGTTTTTTTTTAGAGAATCAACCGCAAGTGATTAAAGTTAATTTTTTAGGTGTTCTGTTTCTTTTTTCGAGGGGGTTGACAATTAAAAGATCATTGTGCGGGTCGTGAGGTTCATTAAATGTCAATTTGTTGAAGTTCATTGACGATGCTAATAACTTCATTAGGTGTTGTGAAATTTCTAGAAGGGGTTGACACATATTTTTTAAAACAAAAGTCGAATGCAATCGTCTAGTTATTGAAGAGAATTAGGCATAATAACCCGCATCAAAATCGAGCATTAGCGACGACTCTGAGCAAGGCAATTGAGAAGCATGCGGCAAATATTTTCCAGGGATTTTTTTATGAATATTTCTTAGCCTTTATTTTTTCCATTTTTGACATTATTCACACAGCAGTGATTTCACAAAAGATACAGATACAGATACATATTCGTCTAAAAAAAAATGTATAAAAAACGCAGAGAACAAACGGTAGAAAGCCCAAAGGACACTGAACAACTTTGCTGCTTTGTAGCAAAATTCATAAAACTTCCGCTTGGTCAGATTGGGGGCGCCAAGTGGGCGTGGCTGAGCCGGGTCAGTTTGCACAGGGGGCAGAGATGGAGAACGGGGGGAGCGGGGTTGCTGGGCAAACAACAAAATGGCGCATTTTAAAGCTCAAAGCGCAGAGCATGAAAATTTCTCATGCTAAGCAGCCAAGAATGAAAATTTTTTCGTTTTTCTTTCGACTTGGCGCCAACTTGCTTGCCCCGTCGCCATTTTCTCTTGCTCGCTCTCTCTCTCTCTCTCTGTCGCTGTCGCTGTCGCTGTCTTTGTTGCCACAGTCGAGGGGGTTGGCGGGCTGCGTGTCATGCGTTTTTGGGGGGTTGCTGCCAGCAAAAATAAACAAAAATCAAAGTTGCAAATAAGAAGAAACTACAAAGTAAGTTAACATAAAAAGTTCGACGCCTTCGCCTTGTTTTTGCCAAGTTTGTCGGGGGTTGATGCGGGGAGGCAGGGAGGCGGTTGCTTTTTGGGTTTTCTTGAGCTGAGGGATTTGGGGACTCGGCATACTTAGCTGCCCCCACACTCTGCGGGGGTGGCTTGCGCACACAAAAGATTTTGTCGAGCACTTTTGGGCAACAAAAGCCGGAAACAGCAACGGCAACGCTGCCAACATCCTCTCAAGTGCTTCCTCTCACTCGTGCCCCTTCCCCTCCATTCCGCTCCGTGTGCACCTTCTTCAGCATGCAGCCAGCGACGTGGCCGAGCAGTCAAGCGCAAGCACAACAGCTCCCAAGGATGAGGCAGGAAGATGCGGATGCGGATGAGGATGCGGATGAGGGGCAAGAGGTGGATGACGACTTAGCTGCTGGCAAACCAGGCTGCCTGGCTGCTACTTGGGCATGCTGATCACGTCTATTTATTGTGCACATAATATGGGCGCACAGTGCTCATCCCCGCTGCCCCGCCTTCCCCTCTCCACCGTCTCTATTTCTCTCTGTGCTCCTACGGCTACGTGCGACGCATGCATCGCTGGACACGCTGCTGGCTCCACTGCGTCTCTTTTTGCTCTGCTCTTTCCTTACGTTTCTTTTTCTGTTTTGCTCTGCCGTTTTTTTTTTTTCTTCTCTCTCTCCTTTTTTCTTCTTTCTATTGCTGCTCCTGCACAGAAATTCAATTATCGTGAATGCGAATTTTTGCCCGATTCCGATTCCGATTCCGCTTCGCATGTTTTTGTTTCAGCATTTGAAGACTTGGCGAACTTTCAGCGTATCAGCATTTTATTTGCTGTTGATTTATGCAACGCTGCCTCTGTCTTTGCCCCGCTGCCCCTGTTCCCCCTGCCCCCGCTCTCCTGTCACGCCCACTTGTCCCGTCAGCTCTGTGTTCTCGCTGTTCACTCAAACAATCGCTGCTCCTGTCGTCGTTGTTGAATATTTGCCAAGTATGCTGATTGAATTTTTTCCAGTTGACTAAATGATATCAAGGATATTTGCCAGCAGTAGAATCAGAGGCATCCCTGTGGACACAACTTGATGTCGCTTTAAGGTGCGCCCTCAGTTATTTGCTGAATTTTAGTCACAGCTCTTAGATAACTGATATGACTGACAATACATAGCTTGAGCTTTTTCTGCTCCAAAAAAAGCAAATAAACCATTCCATAAAGATCAAAAGGTATTTTATTTTAGTTACTTATTTATTGGGAGGTACAATAGATATTTTAGGTCGAGCTACGGAGCTCCCTATCCAATAGTACTATTTATTTTATTTAATCACATATTTTATTTATATTTATGCGGCATATATTAAAAATTATTTGTGGTCGAATTTTAAGCTTGAACTTTCCGAAACATTAGACAACAAAAAATGGAAGGAATAATTTAAATTGCATTCAAACTGAACCCTTGAGAGCGTAGCATTTTTGTGGCTTTAATTATATTAATCGGATGCATGAGAGCAGTCGGACGCAGCCGACAGTATAAAAGCTACAATTTTAAATTATAGCGTGATAATAGTTTATTCATTTGAAATACTTTTTTCTAATTACATTTACATTTTTTAATGTATTTATTTAGTTAAACCTCAGCACTCTGCTGTATAATATAATTTATTATGCTGTTTCTGTTCAAACCTCATAGATATTGATATGCTAGCTATATTGCTAGTATGTTGATTAAATTGAATATATTTATGCCAAATAATTCCGGTATTGATAACCTGCAATTAAGTTGCAATTTGTTGCTTATTCAGACGAAACTACTCGTGTTATGCAGGCAAACTATGGACTCAGGATTATACTGCTGTTGGCAGTTTGCCTGGCAGGATGCAGCCGATCCAAGGACATGCGATGTGCATTATCAATTTGCAATATTTAGACAGACAACTACTAATAATCACGTTTGTTGTGCGGCGTAAAGCGAGCATACACTTTGCCTACACTAGCTGCAATCCCGGCTATCCCAGTTATCCCGGCTCAATCCCGGCTCAATCCCGTTCGATGCCAATTGCAGGAGAGCCGCGTGGGCGTAATTAACACTTTGTGCCATTGAGCATCGAGCAAATCGAGCGGGTTAAACTGCACAAAGTGCTCCGGCACAGGCTGCAATAATTAATATGCCCAACGTGCAACACAGTGGCAACATCATCAACTGCCCTGCATTGCCCACAGTATGCCAGGGGGGTGGTTGATGCTGCTGTCGGGGTGCCATAAAAGGCGTTAAATTGACACAATTGAACACACCCTTGAGATTTGTGTGTGCGCTATACTAGGAGGGTTCTGCCACTCGTCTGTTTGTGTTTGTGTTTGTTTACTGTTGTTGTTGTTGCTATGGTTGTTGCTGTTGCTGCTGCTCTCCCTCAAGTGGGGCAGAATGCGTTTAATCGGAAGTGCCAACATCTTCATCGCATTCTCGTTGAAAAACTGTCAAGTGACATCGCATTCCTCCAACAAAACAATCGCAAATTCCCCAATTTCCTTGCCAATGCCAAATTTCCCGCTAAACGCATCTGATTCCGCTTTTATTTGACATGTAAATAGTATGTGTAACAATTGATATTTTGGGCAAATACGAGCGACATGTGTATCCAGAACGTGACAGGCCTGAGAACTGTGCTCCAAGCATTATCCCTAATTGATACTAACATTGTAATCTTTGATAGAAGCTAAACTGAAAGATAACACTAATTCACTGCTGAAACAACATATTTTATGTGTCATTTAAATTATTATCCATATTTAAATCTTAATAGATAGTGTGGCAAAATAATCCATAGTAAACAAACTTGAATTTATCGATAATTTGAATTGTAAAACTTAGTTTCTAATCTATTTGTACCGCACAATTGCCCATAACAATCCAAACATGAGTCCATTTAGTCTAAAAATGTGAAATTCAAGGGGTCAACAATTTGAGACATACTTTACGCCTACAAATCGTTTTTCGAGATATAATTTACTTCTAGAAACATTTTTGTTAAGGATCGAAAATTATTAAAGATATGTCTTATAATATTTTGTTCTTCAAAAATAGATTTCAATGTAAATACAGCTATGGTCTCAGTTTGAAATCGAAGTTCTCGGGCTTATCTGGCTACCATATCTATTTCAATTTCAGCCTCTGAGCACAACTGTCAAAACAGGCAAACAAATTGTGCAAATAAGTCGAGAAAATGTTATTTATGCTCTGGCGATTTCAGTGATTAAATAACGCAGCGCAACGAAATGCCAAGAGATCGAATTACAAATAGTTAAATGACATGAAAGTGCAACTAGCAGTCATAGGAATCGAGCAATAGTAATTCCCGATGCGATTCCTCCTGTCCGATCCGAGGGACGTATTGCAATCGTATTGCATATTAATGGCCCGGAGGTGTGCATGCCAATTGTCATGCGCTGAAATGCTTGTTAACAACAGCGATTGCTTTTGGTTTTCCTTACGGCTCCCACTCTTTGGACTGGTTAAGTTTTCTTCTCGTTTTTTGGAGCCTGAATTTTAAAAGAGTAGCGAAGGGTATACTTAGTTAGTGCAAATGAGCATTGTGGGTAACAACCAGAAGGAGATGTGGCATACCCCACAAAGTATCATGACAAACGGATGAAAAACAGCGAAGATATGTAGCAGACAATTAGCTTCAAAAGGCAGAGGGGGAAATTATGTATGCAAGTTAAATAGCTTTGTAGTAATTATTGAAATACAAAGTACAGGATCTCCTACTGTCGGTTACCTTCCACTATAGCTTTCCGTCCGAAGCTTTAGCGAAGATATGTAACAGACAATTTGCTTGATTGGGTATAGAATGGAAAGAAATGCCGCATGAAAGTAAAATTGCTTGGTAGTGATTATTAAAATACAAAGTACAGGATTCCCTACTGTCGATTACCTCCCACTGTAACTTTCCGTCCGACTGATCTGCTCCGTCCTTACTGTTTTTTATTTATTTTTAATCAAAGCGAAATGTTGCTGCGCTCAGCTGCTGCAACTGTTGCTGTTGCTGTAGCTGTTGCAGCTCCTCCCCCGTGGCAATAACGCCACACATTTGTAATGTTGCTTCTGTTTCAGCCGTTTAAAGTGGCAAGCCGTCCTGCCAGCTCAGCTCTCTGCCCGCCGCTCGCCGCTCGCTGCTCTCTGCCGTTGCAAGCTTAGAAGCATTTTACAAGTTACTTTAAGGCAATCAATTTGTAGTGCAGGCTGTGGCTTTGCAGCAGCAGCAGCAGCAGCAGCAGCAAAGGTGGCTAACAGGGGGGCTGAAAAAAACCAATCAAAAGAGCGTTGCGAACGCAAATTGAACGGCAAATGGCTGCAAGATGATATTTCAATACTTGAAGAGCGCTCAACTTGGCCCAAACCGACTTCAGCTTCAGCTCCGTCGAGGCCATAAATTATGAGCGGGCGACGCCTGCGCGTAGTTGCTTACTTTTTTGCAGTTATGATTATCGCGCCAAGTCCACGTCCAAGTCCATGTCCAAGTCAAAGTCAGGTTTAGCTGAATGCATTCAGAACAGAAAGCGAAACACACACACACGCACACAGAGGACACAGTGTTGTGTGTTGTTTGTTGTGTGCAAACAAATGTAAAAAATTTTTAATTGACTTTTGGATTTGCGCCACCGCCAGTTGCACTTTTTATGGCCCCTCGCGTGCATCCAGCTTAAAAGTTAATAAAACACGCCCAATGATAACAAGCCGCAAACAACAGCGCATATTTTGCCCCTGAGGTCTTCATCATTCTCTCGGCTACAGCGTGCAACATCGTGATGAAGTTGCGTCGAAACATTGTGCATCATCATCATCATCGTCATCTTTATCATCATCATCATCCCCATCCCCATCCCCATCCTCATCCTCGCCAGCGCTCGTAGAAAAACAATCAATTAAGCGTGCAAGTAGCTGACACAGGAGGAGCGCCAGTTGCCAATGGCAACTTACCAACTTGCAACTGGCCACTGGACACTGCCACAACTCTGATTCCTTTTCCAATACCCGTTCCCCACTGCCCCTTATCCATCAGCAGCGCCAGCGCACGTCTTCCGCTGGCATTTTATGGCATGCTTTGGCAAAATTTATGTTACATTTTTATAGTTCAGTGTAAATTGACTTTTAAAATGTAAAATGTATCATAGCAAACGGCCCGTAGCGGTAGGAAGCACTTTAATTGCTTTATATTCCCATGCTGCCGCCAACAATCTGGCAACGCTGCACAAAAGAAGCTTACGCTAAAAGCTCTCAACTGACGCGATAAACATCTGCGCGTCGAAACAACCCCGAAAAACTTGGGAAAAGAAAAAGCACAAGAATGTTATACCCTTTGCATGAAGAATAAACCACAAATATTTACTAGATATTAAATTATTCCACTGTACTTTATAAAGTAAAATACAAGTATTCTCTGGGGTCAAATATAATTAAAGTTTTTACTGGGCTTGAGAATATAAAATAATTTAAAATATTATTGAAAATAAAGTTCAAATATTCTCTGGAAATTCAAACCAGCACACGCACACACCATAGTCAGCATACCTCGCTGATAGCTATCGATAGGGTGTATGCAAACACACACGCAACAGAGCTTTTCGAGTATCAAAACAGACCTTGGAACAAAGGCAGCCGAAGAAAGCTCTATGAAAGTTTAGGCTAGTAATTGTGGGAGCCGTAAAGGAAGTCACAGCACAATCCCTTTCCCAAAACCCTAAACTTTCATTGACAATTTGGATGACGAAACAGTTGTGTTTAAGTTGTCGCGCTGCACAAAGTTCAGAAAATCCATAAATTGATTAGAAAGTAAACAAAGAATCAGCGGAAAATCCCAGCTGGAAAAAAGGAAAATGCTGCTGCCCGCGGTTAGGCCAGGTGGCAAGTGGAGCTGCCGTTGCATCTGGGAAATGCTGATGTCGCCCATTTCCCCGCGCAATCTGCGCACCACAGCGCTGCTTACGAGCATCTATCAACTGGTAAGCGCTGTTAATTACATAATTTTAGATTTAGTTTGGAAATGGATTTATTAGTTGGGGCACAGCGCGCAGACCTACCGATCGATTGGCACGCAGGTTGGTACCTCCTGCAATCCAAGTCGATCATAAGGTCGCACAGCAGGCTGCCCCATGTCTCAAAAATTACAAACTGGATATGCAAAGCCATACCCCACTGTGCAAGCTAGTAATACCCATCTAGGGCGGCAATCGTACGCCCGCACGCCCCCACCCCGGAGAGGGAGTGTCGATGAGCTAGCTGCACAATGCGTCTGCCAGTACTCCCTAAGGAGCGCGCGTGACGAGCACCCTTTTTAGCAATGACGAACAATCAACAGACTTGTCATCCCCGCGCAGCAAGAACCAGTTGTGAATTATTAGGCCCAGTCCACATATGTATCATGCATGCAGCACAACCGAAAATCTTAAAATATTTTGAGCGAATTTTAATTTCATGCAAAAGTAAGCAAGTTGATAGAGAAAATTTAAATTTAAATTGGTACAGATTACAATACAGATTAATTATCAAAACAATATTAATTAAAAATCGATAGGGTTTCAGTCGGACGTAACCGACAGTTATAGTTTACCTTAAAATATGGTATATATGACTGGCTAGAACGACTCAGCTCGTCATTCCAATGCAGAATATGGGGTATAATTTTTAAAATTATTATATTTATATTAATATTACATTTAAGTAATGCAATAAAAAAGATCTTGAGATAAACAATTAAATTTAAAATATCTTATCTTATCTTATCTTGCTATTTTTTTTAGCTTATTGCACACTCGATATTGTTTGTGGTGATGCTCTGCCTGGCACATGCTGAGCAGATGCGTCATCTGCTCGATCTGGATATTATGGATCAGAAGGATAATGGCTTCTATAACATGTCGCCGTTCCACAATGATATGCGACTGAAGACGGCAGCTCAACTGGCTGATGCCACCGAGAATGCACTCTATGTGCTGGCTGGCATTACGGGAATCTACGCACTCAGTACCATCGCATTATTCTTTGGCGTCTATAAGAATAAACCGGGTCTCATCATACCCTGGCTGCTAATTGAATTTCTGGGCGTGATTGCTGTGGGTGTCTTCATTTATATGCTCAAGGACACCAAACTGCCCATGATATTCGGAGGACAGTGTGCTTATTGTGAGTAGAGTATATTATTAGAGAATTATGATAGATGATGAAAATTTATTTGTTTTGTTAAGTTATCGTCTGCTATACCCTGCTCTGCATGGATGGTTTCAAGTGGTATGTCATGCACAGTTTCTACCAGAGCCTACGCACCATGAACAAACTGCGGGAGATTGCCACGGTGGCAATACCTTGTCCAGCTCCAGGCGCAGTGAGTATTAATATTATGCGATTTATAGTCAATATATATATCAATATAACTTTCGCTTATCAGGTTCCTTATCAGTTCCGTCGAGAGCACATGTACTTGGGCAGCAATGGATACAAGCATATACTCACTGAATCCCCGGACGGACAGTGTTAGACATCCGGAATTGTACGCTTTTTACGATATGATCACTCCCTACCCCAACGCCCTCGAACTTCCAGCATCAAGTGTCTTAAATGAATAATCGAATATCGTATATGGATTTATTTGGGTTTTTGTTGTTTTAAGCAAGGCGTATTTGGAACGTGTGTGATATGGAATAACCACAGATAACTATTTTAGATAGCGAACGGATCGAATATGGCTAATAGGCTATAGCAGAAAGATTATATTCTTACAACTCGAAATACTGGCAATATTATTAGAGGCTAGACATTCATTAACTATTTTCTATGTAGCGCTTAGCATTTTTCCTAATCTCTATTTAAACTAATCATGTAGTAGTTCTAACGAGTACACAAATTAATTTAAATAAAGTTAAAGGCAAAGGAAAAACTTTTTTCTATTTTATTTATTCTAAACTGTTGCTAAAGTACATTTGCATGCGTATAAATATTCAATATTCTACTAGTATTTGTTGGGTATTTTTAGTCCCATCACCTTGACCCAGTTTAGCCCTTTCGACCACGCCCAGATCGGGGCACAGGCGTCGACATTGTGGTTGTGGTTAGGGCCATGGCGGTGCTTGGGGATGCCAACAATGTCATGTCATTAGTCAGGCTATCCATCAGAATATCGACAAGGGTCACATTTGAGCTGCCCTCGCCGTCGCCTTTATCGGTCGGAATGCTGATCTGGAACTGCAGCAGCACCACCAGATAGGTGACCATTGTGGTCAGCAGGCCCTTGAAGAGCGTGCGATTGACATCAAAGAATCCGCCACAGCTGATGTTCGATGGATTCATTTCGGTGGCACGCAGAAACATATTAATCTCCGTCTGGGCATCCGAGTTCATCCAATTCAGCTCCACCATCAGCAGCTTCTTCTGGAAATTGGTGCGCACATTAACCGATGCATAATGCGCCTCATCGCAAATATAGAAAAGCAATCCAATGTTCCACAGTGCCGTGATGGTCAGACCAATATCCTTCACTCCAAAACCCTCCGACAGCTGGGACAACAATCCATAGATCGACAGCGTTATGATAAAGAACAGATAGAGACTCATAAAGACAAAGGTATAGCACAAGGCGTTTCCAGTGTCCCGGGTCAACTTGCTCAGACGCAGCCACAAGACGCGATAATCCGCCACCATGGCAGCTGGTCCAATGTGCTTTAGGGCCTTCTGAAATCGCTCCGCCAGCAAATACGCCGTAATGCTGATGCCCTCGCAGATGAGAAACCACCAGGCGCCCAGCATGGCCGTCAGGTTGTCCAGTATGCAGTAGGGCACCACCTGATTGAGGTTCAAGTCCGACATGGTGATGTGTATGATAACCACCGACAGCACTGAGATTATGGGCAAAACTATGGCTATATAGATGGACTTCTGGCGCATATTCAGGGGCAGACTATGTCCCGAGATTTGATAGTAGAGCACCTCAAAGTCATCCCAGTCGTTGAACAGCTGCGCGATCTTCTTGGCCTCCCACCAAAGAATCGGTATGATTATGACGGGCAGTATGTTGACCAAAAAGAGGTACGCAATGACGGCCTCCTCGAAGGGACCGCTCAACGAGCGGACGATGTGAATCCGATTGCTGGCCACATAGCCCACATAGCACTAAGGAAATTGGTTGAATAAATTAGGTAATTTCTCACTCTCTCTCTCTCTCTCAATAAGAAACTTACCAGCAGTAGCAAAAAGAAAACCACTGAGTAGGCAAAGGCAGCCGAGTTAAGAGCAAATTTGGCACGGCCGGGACCACGACGCACAATGGGCATAACTCCGATGATCCGCAGAAACCAATTGACCGGCGCAATATTGCGATAGAAAACGCTCTGCAAAAAATAAAGCAAATAATATAAAACAACTCAATTGCTTTAATGTCCTGCTTACCGGCGTAAAGTCGGGATTATTGGAGTCCACGGTGCTTACGGAGCCGCGTTTATCATTTGGCGGCGCCTTGTAGCCACTGTCCAGGCGCTCGGCCAGGCCTATGGAGTATTTGCGCACTCCGTGTAAATACGCCTGGGCATTGCCGCTGTTTATGGGTTGCGCATTGAGAAATACCGTGTCCGGCTTTTTACGTCTGTAATAGCTCGCCATTGCTCACAAAGTGTTTGCATTTTTGTTCCTTGGACTCGCACTTGGTCTTGAGCATTAAAAATGCATTTAGCCTCGCCCTTTGTTTGCTTCTTTTTGTTTACACTGCAAGAACAAGTTGAGTTTCCTGTTGAGTTCGTTTGTTTAACTTGTGCATGCATTAACCTTAACCAGGTGCCCCAATTTCAAATTCATGTCATTGGCGCGCAACAGTTGAACAACTCGTTTGTTGGTGTTTAACAACACTGTAAACCTATCGAACCAGTCGCATGCAATTTATCAGCACTACTGGAGTTATATTTGCTTTGTATTTTATGCTTTTAGTTACAGACTTATTGGTTTAGTTTATTTAGTATTGCAAGAGCAAGTTGAGCTTGCTGTTGTTCTCAATAAAATACTTCATGATGCAAAGAGTCACAAAGAGAATGAGACGAATTCAGCGCTCAGTTTTCAGAGACATAAACTGCTCGTGGGTTGTATTATTTAACAGAATGCTGTTAGCCGCTTAGCGCGCACTTAACACTCGACTTCAGTCTTGTATTGACACCAGAACAGAAAGCACGGGCTGCGTCCCGCTCGCCCTCGTCTATAAACTTAACCAATTTAAAATTCTTGTGTATGGGGCGCCACAGCTGCACAACTCGATTGTTGGCGTTAAACAACACTGTAAATCTATCGAACTTATAGTGTGCTGTTGAATTTTAGAGTATATTTTAAGCGAAATTTTAAATTTATTAAATTTTTATTCATTCATTTATGTCGTTTATGTCTTTTTTTTGTTTATTTAAAAATTTAAGTCGCTTGTGGTATAGTGTTGCAAGGTGTGTTAACAGACAATCAGCTTGTCGATAAGTATCGCGCAATCGAGCAATAAGTTATCATCACTGAAATATTTCTAGAATTTGCTGAGCATAAAATTTACAATTTGTAAAATTTGCACGAGCAAAATGGTCGACTACAGCAAATGGAAGAACATTGAGGTATGTGTTTCTATACGCCCAAATATCGAATTGGATGAGCAGGGGGTTTTCTTGTGCAGATCTCCGACGATGAGGACGAAACACATCCGAACATCGACACGCCTTCGCTGTTCCGGTGGCGCCACCAGGCGAGGGTTGAGCGCATGGCGGAGTCGGAGAAGGAGAAGGATGACTTCAAGAAGAAGCGGCAGAGCAACCAGGCGCGTCTGATGGACGTCAAGGAGCGCATGGGAACAAAAGACGAGGACGTGACTTCACTGAAGGTAGGTGCATAGATAAGGGAGGTGCAGCAATAAGCTGTTATCAGAGGATGACGCATGCGATTTTTGCAGAAAGAGCTGGAGAAGATTGAGAAGGAGTGCAAGGAGCTGGACAAGCAGGAGGGCGAAATGGTCAAGAAGGAGAAGAAGACGCCCTGGAACGTGGACACCATCAGCAAGCCGGGCTTTGAGAAGACTGTGATCAACAAAAATGTCGGCCGCAAGCCGGAGGAGAATCTAACGGAGGAGGAGCGCGAGGAGCGCATGAAACAGTTCGTCAAGGATAACGACAAACTGTGCAAGGAATACGGCATGCTGCGCAAGTACGATGACTCCAAACGCTTCCTGCAACAGCATCCGGATTTGGTCTGCGAGGAGACCGCCAACTATTTGGTCATGTGGTCCATCAATCTGGAGATGGACGAGAAGCACGAGCTCATGGGCCATGTGGCGCATCAGTGCATCTGCATGCAGTACATGCTGGAGCTGGCCAAGCAGCTGGACGTGGATCCGCGCAGCTGCATCGGCTCCTTCTTCTCCAAAATCCAGCATTGCGTGCCCGAGTATCGGGCGCAGTTCGATGACAACATCGAGGGCTTCAAGGGACGCATCAAGAAGCGCGCGGAGGAGAAGATTCAGGAGGCCTTGGCCCAGGCGGAGGAGGAGGAGCGCCAATTGCGCATGGGACCCGGCGGTCTGGATCCAGCCGATGTATTCGAATCCCTGCCAGACGTAAGCTAATCCAAACAGTATTAAGATACCCTGCTTTAAATATAGGGTATAGACTATTCTGAAGTCTTCTACGTCCATTATGCTTATCACCGAATCTATCTGTCGATTTACCTATGACTAATCTGCAATCTAATCCACAGTCACTCCAGGCTTGCTTCGAGTCGCGCGACATTGAGCTGCTGCAGAAGACCATTGCCACCTTTCCGGTGGAGGAGGCCAAGTACCACATAAAGCGCTGCGTGGACTCCGGCCTATGGGTGCCTAATGCCGCTGATGTGGCGGAGGAGGATGATGCGGAGAAGGAGAAAGAGGAGGAGAAGAAGGAAGATTCCACCGCTGCCAAGGGAGAGGAAGCAGCTGCCAAAGCTGCCGCTTCCGAGAAGAAGGAGAAAAAGGAGGAACCCGTCTACGCCGGCGTCAGCACCGAGGACGTTGATTGATTCATTATGATAATGCCACGCCTTATTCATAAGTTTTTTATTTTATTGTATTAACTGAGCTGTTGACGGCATTTCTCAGTGCCCCCTGCATATTATTTCACCGATCCGAAATCGAATTCCAACCAAATTCTTAGTACACTTGTCTCTCAATATACTGTACTCCCAACTTAAAGCTTGTTTATATATTATTTGTTCTGTAAATACTGGAGATATGAATCGCCCTGAGCTGGATTACTATGCGGTGCTGGACGTGCCCCGTGAGGCAAGCAAGGAGCAGATTGCGCTTGCCTATCGCCGCCTGGCCGTGCGCCTCTGTCCGCATCGGGACAGCAAATACGAGCAGGACTTTGTGCCCCTGGCGGAGGAGGGAAGGCTGACGCATCTCTGCCCCATGGGGCAGCAGAAGCAGTGGAGCTACATCAACATGGCTTACGATGTGCTGGGCAACGAACTATATCGAAGCATCTACGATCGGTACGGGGAGGCGGGTCTGTTCGAGGGCGTGATGCTGCCGAACGGTTACTTTCCGCCGTACCAGTACCACGGGGACAACATGGTGGTCTATGAGCGGGTCTTCGCCAACTACTCGCCCTATGCCAATCTCATCGATGCGGTCACCAATCCCCCCTCTCTCTACGCCACCAAGCAGCACGGCATTGGCATACGCCAGAAGGATGCCAATACGGAGCGGGTTATCCCCTTATCCCTCGAGGAGGTGCGCTCCGGATGCGTCAAGCTGATGCACGTCTGGAGGCAGGAGGTGGTGGACGCCAAGGAGTCCAAGCTGGAGAAGCGCAAGCACACGCTCAAGCTGAACATTCAGGCGGGAACTACGGCCGGCACCCGCTTCTGCTTCAAGGAGGAGGGCGATCGCTATCCCACCACCATTCCGGGCGATATCGTATTCATCGTATCCGATAAACCCCATCCGGAGTTTGAAAGGCGCAACATGCACGATCTGCTCTATCGCTATGATATTACCCTATCCCAGGCGCTAACTGGTTTCATATTTTACATAAAAACCTTGGATCATCGCCAGCTGAAGATCGTCATCAACGATGTTGTCTATCCGGGTTACCAGAAGGTAATACCCCTAGAGGGATTGCCGAAGTGCCGCAATCTAGACGCAATCAATGCCATTAAGCATGCCAACAAGCGAGTTGAGGAGTTTGGAGATCTTATTATTGAATTCAATTGTAAAGTAACTTCTTTATTTATTATATATTTTTTAACAGTTTTGATTACAGACATATTTCCCAAATACCTAACGGCTCAAATGAAGTCCATGACCCGACAGTTCTTCGTAGAATTTCGCAATTTGGAAATGGAATTGGAGCGAGAGGAGCTAAAACACTTGGGTTAAAATAAAATCTGTTTCTGTTATTTGTTGTATAAATATAAATTATTTGTGCATATTGAAAAATTAATAGAATTTAAACCACCAACACTCGATGGTTCAACTCTCGTTGAACAAACTCTCGATGGGCCAATTCTCGATGGCCCAAATCTCGATGGTTCAACTTTCGATGGCTAAACTCTCGTTGGTTCAATTCTTCCAGGCCCAGCTCTCGTTGGTCCAATTCTTCCACGCCGAACACTTGCAAGGCCAACTCTCTTCTGCCGAATTCTCGATGGCCCAACTCTCGATGGTCCAACTCTCAGAAATTTCCATATATTTATTAATTAAATTGGGTTCAAACTGTTGTCTTCCTAAACAGCGTACGCTGCGCGAGCTATCGTGATTTTATCACTTATCGATATCTAGATAGCAAGCCAACAAGTTCGAGTTGGGACTCTGACCTGCAGAGCGCAACAGCGCTATGGCAACGGGCGCTGCGTGCAAGCGAGACAGACTGCAGGTTTGCAACTCGGCTGAGGGGCCAAACAAGTTCGAGCCAGTGCAGGTAACAAAAAACAGAAAACAACAAAAAAAGCAGTTCAATTAAAGAATTCAACGGGTTTAAAACAGATTTATTTGTTACATGCATAAGTATAATATATGCAAATGTTGTTGCTGACGATGCAGCTTTGTTCGCTTTATACGTGCCACTAACCACAAGCTGCCTTATAACTGCAATTGCAATTGCCAATTGAGGCTATTGAAGATAATTCAATTACTGAGACCTGACAACTGTGCATTACGCCCCCCCCACCACGCCCCCGCTGCGCTCTTCACACTTGACTTGACTTGCGCCCCCGTCCACCCTTTTCGTTCGTTACGTTCCACTGGAAAGCGTCGTCGAGACTGGAAGCATGCATTTGAGCGGCGACATTTCCAGCGCCCTGCAGCAGATCGAGGCGGTGAAGCGGGGCATCGATGAGTCGGAGGACGCCAAGCTGCAGCTGCAGACGACGGAGAGCCTCAACACCATACTGGGCATACTGACGGATCCGGTTTTCCGCACTATCGCCCACGTCCAGGAGTCGCTCTTCGAGCTGGGCCTTCAGCTTGGCCAGCATCCGTCCATGCTGCCCAACGACTTCGACATCGATGTCTCCGGGAATCTGGTGCTCAGCCTCAATGGAGGCGATGTCATGTACGACTCCTCGGCCCCCGCCAGCCCCGACAAGTCGAGCAGCACGGGGGAGGCGGAGGGCAGGCCGCAGAGCCAGAATTCCAAGACGGCCGCCAATGCGGATCTCTATGCCACGGACTACGCCCAGATTCAGGCCATCGAGCTGGTCAACGATGGCACCGGCCTGGGCTTTGGCATCATCGGAGCCCGCAACTCCGGGGTTATCGTCAAGACCATACTGCCAGGAGGCGTGGCCGATCGGGATGGGCGTCTGCGCTCCGGGGATCACATTCTGCAGATCGGCGATGTCAATCTGCACGAGATGGTCTCGGAGCAGGTGGCCGCGGTGCTGCGCCAGTCGGGCACGCACGTGCGCCTCGTCGTGGTGCGTCCCATCGAGCAGAGCCTGCCCACGCCACAGTATGCCTTGGAGCCGGGCACCGCCGTAGTGCCCACTCGTGTCCTGGTCGATCCCGCTGAGCTGGAGCGCTATCTCATCTCCACGGGCTATCCGGAGATCTTTGGCGAGAGCTCGACGGCGTCCACGCCCCAGACCACCACGGAGGACGAGCGCTTTGTGTATCGCGGGGAGACCTCGCTGCTCATCGATCCCAGCATCGATCTGGAGGAGCTGCTGGCGCTGCCGGAGACGGAGAAGCTGCAGGTGGAGCTGAAGAAGGACGCCAACGGCCTGGGCATCACCATTGCCGGCTACGTCTGCGAAAAGGAGGAGCTCTCCGGCATCTTCGTAAAGAGCGTCTCTCCGGGATCAGCTGCCGATCTGAGCGGACGCATACGCGTCAACGATCGCATCATCGAGGTGGACGGACAGTCGCTGCAGGGCTACTCCAATCACCAGGCCGTGGAACTGCTCAAGAAGTCCGGGCAGGTGGTGAATCTGCGTCTGGAACGCTATCTGCGTGGTCCCAAGTACGAGCAACTGCAGCAGGCCATTGCAGCCAATGCCAATGAGAAGCCGCCCAGCAGCTCGCCGGGCACGCCATCGCGTGCTCCGCTGCCCACACCCACGCCCACCGCGACGCCAGCGCCCAGCACATCCTCCGCCACGGCCCTGGAGGATGACACACTGCCAGCGCCTGAGGCGTTCATGATGAGCACGCCGCCCTCCAGCTCCCTGGCCACCACCACCACGCTGAGCAGCTTCGGAGCCGGCAAGCAGCTGCTGACGCTCGGCGCCACGCCCAAGATCATGCCCAGCGAAGTGGAGCAGCTGGCGGACAAACAGGAGGTGAGTAGGAGATGATATTTGTGGGTTAATTATGCTAATCCCCTTCTCCCTAGACCGCTGTGCACGCCAAGAACAGCAGCCTGATCACGCGGCACAAGCTGAGCGAGGACATCGAGTCGGAGATCCTGCGCAAGTGGCAGAAGATCGTGGGTCCCGACATGGAGGTGATCGTGGCCCAGATCAAGAAGTTCGCTGTGGGCGGCCTGGGCATCTCGTTGGAGGGCACCGTGGATGTGGAGGGCGGACGCGAGGTGCGTCCTCATCACTACATACGCTCCATACTCTCGGATGGACCCGTTGGCGTTAATGGAGTGCTGCGCTCTGGAGACGAGCTGCTGGAGGTGAATGGCGAGCGTCTGCTGGGCATGAATCATCTGGAGGTGGTGGCCATACTGAAGGAGCTGCCGCTGGACGTGCGCATGGTCTGCGGACGCAGCAGGGGCAGCTCCCTGCTGCCCTTCTCCGACGACACCCTGAAGAAGCTGAGCAACAACTTTGAGAATCTGCTGCCGGCCACGGATCGCCTGGTCAAGGCCAAGTCCGACGGCAGCCTGGCCACCGCCGGATCCGTGCCAGATGCGGACAACGTGGCCGTTGCCGCCTCCTCCTTCAACAAGCTCAAGTCCCGATCTTTGGAGCCCCTCACCGGTTTGGCCATGTGGTCCTCGCAGCCGCAGATCATCGAGCTGCTGAAGGGCGATCGCGGCTTGGGCTTCTCCATACTGGACTACCAGGATCCGCTGGACTCGAATGATACGTTGATCGTCATACGCTCCCTGGTGCCCGGGGGCGTGGCCCAGCTGGATGGCAGATTGATTCCGGGCGATCGTTTGCTCTTCGTCAACTCCATCAATCTGGAGAACGCCTCGCTCGACCAGGCGGTGCAGGCGCTGAAGGGCGCGCCCAAGGGCGTGGTGCGCATAGGCGTGGCCAAGCCCCTACCCATGACGGACAACTCGCTGAAGGCCTGCAGCACCGCCAGCACCACCAGCGAGGAGACCCTCGAGGCGCCACAATCCCCGCCAGCCCTGCCCACCGCGGCCCCGCCCACAGCCGCCAAGGGAGCCGAACCGGATCTGATACCCGACTGGCGCAAGTAGAGATCGGTTGAGGATGGGATGAGCATCGGATAAGGATCGGATCGGAGGGATTATCATGTTTATTGTTAACAATCAAAAGGCAGCAAATGTTCATGTAGCAGCACCAACAATGTTCAGGGAGCTTTATAGGTTCCCTTTTTTACCCGTACCCCTTCCCCTACCCCACACAACCGTATCCGGCAGCTGCGTGCCCGGATCTTTGCAATATTAACATTCCGAATAGTATTAGTTTGTAGTGTGAATTTATGTACTTACAGCTAAATAAATTATGCATTTCGTTTACAAATTATCGTGCTAATTGCCTGTTTCCACGAGCACAAATGACGAACCAGATCATTCAAATGACGAACCAGTTTTTACAAATAACGAATCGCTTTTAAATGACGAACAGTGGTTAGTTTAAATGACAAACCAATTCATTCAAAGGACAACTAATTCAATCAAATAACGAATCTGTTCATCCAAAAGACGAACCACCTCATATAAATGACGAACCAGTTCAATTAAATGAGGAATCATTTCCAGATGACAAGCCAGTTTATACAAATGACAAACCATTTCATCCAAAAGACGAACCTTTTTATTCAAATAACGAACCATTTCATTCAAATAACGAACCATTTCATTCATATGACGAACCAGTTCAAACAAATGACGAAACACTTCTTTCAAATGACTAACCACTGCATTCAATACAAAAATACCAACGTCATATGGAAGATATGATCGTCTTTTAAAGTTTCGGATGAGCGTCATCCGAAATGACGCAAAATGAGCTCGTGGAAATGGGCTTCAACATCTGTACAGTATATACACATGAACATGTACACAGTGATGCGCTGAGTATCCTTGGCAATGGTCCTAGTTCCTCCCTCCCTTCCTCCTCCTACTGCACCCGGTTCAGCTGCCGCTCGATGCGCATGTAGTTGCGTCTGGAGAGCACCCGATCCCGGGCGTAGCTGACGAAGTAGCCGAGGAGGCCCAGCACGAAGCAGAGCACCTGGAACTTGATGAAGTTGCGCTGCTCGATGAGGGCGACGCGGTCACAGCTCCTGGTCACCGTCTCCCCGCTCTGGCAGCGCAGCACCTCCTTGTAGTGGGTGTGGATGCAGACGCCCAGGCTCCGGCTGACGATGTCGAAGTCCGAGCAAGGATGACACTCGCTGATCACAGTGTAGGGTTCGTGCCTCCAGCAGGTGGAATTGTTCTCGATCACAAACTGCTGGCCACGCCTCCTCGCCAGTCCGCCCTCCGCTGCGTAGCGGGACTCCACGATCAGCACCAGAATCGTCACCAGGGTGAGGGCGCCCAGGCCGAGGAGCATGTGATGGCGCTGGCAGTTCTCGAGCATCTCGTCAGTTGGAATGGCAATTAATTAATTAAAACTAAACCGAAAGTCGTCGTGTATTTATTTTTATTGTGTGGCCAGGGCTGCAGCGATGAGTCATTAAAGATGTTTACACGACGAATGTCAAATCAAAGTAATATAATAAAGTATGTTTAGAAAATATTTATAATTTTTATAGCCATAATTTAATATGCGTGAATGACATAATTGTAGTGAAATGTGTGATTTTTGAGCTAATTGTGTTTTAAATTGTATTATGCTAGAGTTGTAACATTCAGTTCAATTGAACAGTTGCTTAAGCGGAGTGAATCAGTAGTTCCCTTATATAAGCCAATAATTATTTTATCGATAAGTTTGAGACAACAGATATATGCGGAGCTCATCAGTCGAGCGTTAACAACTAATACTTTACTTAAACTTGTAATTCTGTATAAAACTGTATAGTAAGTGAACTATTTCTACTGAATCGTTCGCTCATCAAAAATTAAGCAAAAGAACTAAATAGTTCAAATGAACTACAATGCACAGCTCCATTGTATGCTGCACTTATGTATTTGCGCGTGTAATTACTCGGTATCGATGCCAGGCACATCGATATAGCTATCGATAACACGTGCTGTTTACGAACAAGTAAAACATGCAAATGGCACGCAAGGGACAGAGACCAAAACAATTACGAAGATAGCCGCAAAGAGAAACGTGGAAAATTTATGAAAATCTGTGAAAATTGTGTGGTGGCGCATTGAAAATGGTGCTGCGATCGGGAATCATAATTCCGTTTCAGTTTCGCGATACTAAGAAGCTGCTGATGATCGGCGTGCCCGAGGAGAATCGAAATTTGAACATATGGGACTTGAAGAATGTTGGTAAGCCAAAAAGCACAGTGAGGGGTGGCGAAGGGGGCGTGGCAAAGGTGCACGTTGGGGCCTGTGCCCAGGGTAGGTCGTTAAACCCAATTGCCTTTTGGAATGTGAGGAATAGAAAATGCGAAAATAAATTGTGATTTGGACATTGGAATTAAATGCGTTTTTATCTTGCGTTTCGCTTGCTTTTCAGTGCGCGCTGCGTTTGGCATCTACAACTTTGAGTTTCGCAACAAGAAAATCGGCTTCAATATACCCGATGAGCTGCTGCTGCATTATCTGGCCCAACGTCACGACCTCACAAATTTCGTTATAGAAATCAGCCAAGGTAAATACACACACACCCATATACATATATATATATATATATATATATAGCACTATAATCTGTAGTATAAACTGTAAACTAAGTTAGCCGCGTTAAATACTAGCGTTTAAGCCCTTTAACCATTTGGAGCCAGGCATAGATATGTTTGGCGATAAGCTATATATGATTTATGTATATATAGATCTGTGTATATAGACGCGACGCGGCAACAATATGCGTGCTTTGCTTGTAAGTCTCTGCCGATTGCATTTGTAATAAAACCCACATTGAAAATGCTTCCTCTTGCAGCGCTAGACGATGGCCACAACAAGGAGCTGCTCTCCTACGAGCCCTCCTGCTCGATGGCAGCGCTGAAGCAGCAGCAGCAGCAGCAGCAACATCAGCAGCAGCATCAGCAGCAAACACAGCAGCAGCAGCAGCAGCTGAATCCTCACCAGGTGCCACTGCCACAGCGATCCAACGAGAGCGCCAGCCACGCCCACGAATTTGTTAGCGGAGGCGCAGGTCCCTCCACACTGCCTGGCTCCCAGCCGGATTCGCCGGCGTTGCGTGTGTGCAACGAGCCAGGAGATTCGCCCATGGAGCATGCCAACACCTCCAGTTCCGACCATGTGGACGTCTCGCAGAAGCTGCGGCTCACACAGAACTATGCGGAGCGCACGCCCGAGTCGCTGACGCAGTCCATAGATCCCATGGACATCATACCCAAGGCAGAGGCAGAGGCGGAGGCGGAGCGTGCGGCGCGCGCTCGCTTCCAGGCGCGGGAGCAGCAGCAGCGCCAGCAGCAGGAGCAGCAGCACGCACAGGCGCTGCAGCAGGAGGCGCAGGCGCTGCAGCACGTGCTGCCCAGCCAGCAGTTCTTCACCAACTACGCGCACAGTCTGCCCGCGATGACGGCGCCAAACACATCACAACAGCCGCCCTACACGCCCGGCCTGATGAGCCGCTTCAGAAGTAAGTAGTGAGTAAGGGGGGAGGTAATAAATCCATAGCTAAATCTGCTTTTAAATGTTTTTAGAACGCGGCGAGCGCATGTCCAAGGATCAGAAGGAGCTGTATGTCAAATTCTTTGAGGATAATCCCTGCATGCTGTCGAACCATCGACGTCACGACGGCCTCACCGAGCCACTTTGGGCCAAGCTGGCCCACATGCTGAACAGCGTGCCACAGGGGGCGGTGAAGAACGTGGAGGACTGGAAGCAGACGTTCGATGCCTGGCGTTATCGCATCTTCATGTACACGCGCTACAACTCCAAGCTGAGCATGTCGGAGACGAGCGATCCCAAGAACTTCAAGCCCCTCACAGCCACAGACCAGAAGGCCTACGCCATGTGGACCAGCCACAAGCACATACTGCCCCCGGACTACGAGAAAATGGAGATGTTTGTGCCGCTCGACGAGAGCACAACGGCCACCAACAGCTACGACTACTAGGGAGCGGGCGGGCAGGCGACAACCAGTGCAAAATGTTTACGATACAATGATAACGTGTACTTTAACTAATCTTAAGCGCGAAATATACTTTGTTTAAGCAACAAAACGTCTCTTTTTGATACCCTAAGTTAAGTCTGTTTAAAGCTAATTATTATTACTTTATTTTATGTCAACTGTAATGCCAAAATGTAAGTTAAAATCTAACCTAAGTTTAAGTTTAAATTAGTTTAAGTTATGTTTTCTAACTTGTCTAATTTCCCGCCTTGTTGCTTGCAGTTTACGATGCCGCCTTGGAGAATTATGTGCTGCATCCGCAGTGTCGCTGTGGCGCCCAGAAGCTGCTGAGCGATTCGCCCACTCCGGAGGAGCCCACAAACCTCTGCCAGAGCAGCAGCATTGCCATGGATGCCACGCATTCCGGCGCCGCCTTAGCGCTGCCCAGCTGCGAGGATGACGAGCAGGAGAGCACCAAGTACCGCATCGACAAGGCCAGCAGCGGCGCCGCCTCTGCGGAGCTGGGCATGCCGGCGTATGAGCCGTGCAGCCCCAAGATGGACTACGACACGCAGGATGAGCTGCCGGATTCGCCGCATTCGCAGACAGCGCAGCTGCAACAGGCTGTGGCAGTGCCTGTGCTGTCCTTGCCACCGCCTCCAACGCATCAACAGCATCCGCATCATCATCAGCAGCAGCAACAGCAGCAGCAGCAGCACGAGGAGGAGCAGCAGCAGCTGCTGCAGGAGCGCATACAGCACGAGTTTATGCTGCAGCAGCAGCATCAGCATCAGCACTTGCAGCAGCAACAGCATTTGGCGCTGCTGCAGCAGCAGGAGCAACAGCAGCAGCAACAACAGCAGCAGCAGGGCGTCAACATGGCCATAGCCCCGGGCACAAATAGCATAAGGCGTGAGTCCAAATCGGCTATAGACATGCTATATAATGTATGCTGAAAAGTAGGCTATACTGAAATACTTTTTATCTCTCATTCGAACAGAACGCAAGGAGCGCATGTCGAAGCGGCAGAAGGAGCTCTACGTGCACTTTCTGCAGCAGCATCAGTTCATCAACGATCACAGGCGCAACGATCCGGTGCTGGATCCGTACTGGCTGAAGCTGTCCAATCTGCTGAATGCCGTGCCGCAGGGCGCCGTCAAGCACGTGACTGAATGGAAACAGACCTTCGACAACTGGCGTTATCGCATCTTTCTGTACGCCCGGTACAACTCCAAGCTGCAGGACGAGGAGGCGCAGAATCCGCGCAACTTTAAGCCGCTGACGCGCACCGATAAGCAGGCCTACAATATGTGGATACGCAATCCGGATACGGCGCCGCCCGATCTAGACAAGATGCGCAACGTCTTCTGCAACCTGGAAGAGAGCACAACGCATCAGGACTAGAAATTGCCATTGTCGTAGCTTTTAAGAGATGATTTCTTTATGCAAGGATGATTTTTGTTTTATTTTTTTCGTGTTAAATGTGAGTGTTTTAAAGCTGATTAAACTATGTATTTTCCTTTGCTTTGTTATGCCATTCATGATGTGTATTAATCGATTCGCAGTGCAGAGTTACGATTATTAATTATGCCAGCAGGAATACGATGCCTTCTTTAGATAACCTTGAAACCTATCCAGAGTTCTGTTGGCAATTAAGCCCACAAAGTTGACAAACTCCTTTCCATTTCTACTTGATTGTTTTGCTACTTTTTTCTTTTGTTTGGTTTTGTAGAACCTGTACTGTAAAAAAGTACAAAAGGGTATTTTTAGTTTGTGCAAATGAAAAATGTATGTAACTCAAAAGGAATTCTTGTAATCCCCTCAAAGTATATATATTCTGGATCAGAATTTAGTATACCTCCCCCGTTCAACTACAAAAAAAAACACAGCAGCCACAATTTTAAAGCTACTGAACTGTAAATCAGCATATATGTAGCTTATAATATTCTTCATCGATACTACTAATTTCAATACGATTGCATTAGAAATATCGAAGATATGCAACAGGCAATTTGCGTATTTTTAAAGATAAAAGTACAGGGTCTGCTACTGTCAGTTACGGCCGACTGAAGCCTTCTGATGGACTGATCTGCTGCGTCCCTACTAGTTGTTTTTGTGCACTGATACAAATGTGTGTACTTCCCTATCGGAGAAACATGTATCTAGATCTAGACACCTACAACACACAGACTTCTTATGCGTTGATTAATTTGCCGCCCGGGGCGTACAGCATCCAATCTGTGGGTACTTGTCGCACGAGTTGCGATTGCGATGCCGATTTGCCACTCCAGCTATTTGCTATGTGCTGCTGCTGCTGCTGCTGCTGCTGCTGCTGCTGCTGCTGCTGCTGCTCGAAACTAATCCGGCGATCATTAATTAACTGTTCAATCAAATCGGATACGCTCAATGCTGTCTGTCGACTCTGTCTGTCTGCTTTTGACGCTGCAGCGAACAAGCTGCGGATTATCTACACCGACACTAACCTGGATAATATCGTAAAGCCCCGATAATACTAGTAGAATATTTGTACTCTTCTATGCTGCTAATGCCAAAAGCTGATTGCCTGCCGAGCATTCTTATTTATTGTCATTTATTATAATAAGAAATTGCAGTTAATTGTGTGGAAATCGTGTTTATAAATAACAGAACTCTGTTACATAAATTAATAACTTAACTGAGCGTTAACAGCGCCAAGAGATATGTTCGAATACCTCTCGTAAATAGCTTCCACTCGTCCGTTGCCACTTGCCATGGTTAATAAAGATAAATGAATGTGCGCTCATTCACACTGAAGCGTTTGCTGCGATGTTTAAGCCAAGGCATTGAGCCAGGTTATTGGCAATAACTCGGCTTGACTCCAAGCGGTTCTATGCTGTAACTCTTGCACTCTCCTCCACCCCTCCTCTCTCCCTCTATCGCTCAGTCTGTCTTTCTCTATGGCCTGTCGGGGGCATTTAATAAGTGTAGCACTCAATGAAGCGTTCAAGATCAATAAGCTATCATAATTAGCATATAGCTTTCAACTCCGTTCAGCTGTAGGCCGACTGAGCCGTCAGCCTCCATAGCCTCCACAGCTGGGAGGTTTATCAAATCGGTGACAACTGGGGCAAAACAATGCTAAACACTTATGCATAATACATGAACTAACTTATCTGTAGATCGGAGACTCTTGGCTCTGACTCGCTTTTTAGCTATACCCTGTAGGGACAGGCCAGATCGGTTTGCCATATCTTCGCTTGCTCTGGACATTTAATTCAACCCAAGTCGACTGATCTTGAATTTTTTACACAAACAAACCATAAACAAATATTTGGCATATATTCCCTAATTAAATTAATTTACAGGGTAGCCGTAAGTCTTTAACACAGTTTAGCCCAGACAGGTATTATATAGAGCACGGGGAAAAGTGGAAAAGTGTCAATGGAGCACGGACTGGAGACAAAACGGAAGACAGCTAATTAAGCTGATTTAAATAGCAAAACAAGTTATAAAGTTATAAATGCTTTGTACTAACTACTGGGCTTGTTGCTCAACCCACTTTGCATATCACGTTTTATTTTTAGTCATTTGGAGGATTCTTCGAGCGGCACTTGCAACACGACTTGAACAATTTAAGCCGTTGGATTAAGCATAAATCTGCCTGTCACTTTCAATAGTCCACAAATTTGCCAGCAGATAAGCCCGGCTTAAAAACAGAATTCTCCCACACTCCCTAAAGAAAAATTGAAGCAGATAAATACCGAAAAAATTATAAATGAAACTAAGATCGCTGGCAGCAGTAGCTGCCACTTGTACGGCCCACAAAATCATCAGATCAATCATAAATATGTACCTACAACAGCAACAATAACAACAAGAGCGCTGTAAGAAACGATAAAAAGACCATAAATGCGATAGAGATCTTTTGTAAGACCTGTTTTGTCCATGCCAGAGCACCATAACACGGTGTATATACTACCATTTTAATGTGTATATATAAAATCAACTTGTCAAGTCTGGGCGATTTGAGCAGACATTTCTGTTGATTTACTATTGAGGCAGATACATAATTGCAAAAACTTGTGTATGCTAATCGATCGTCCGTTTGATTGATACGACTTTATAATTATATTTACATTTTAATTACGACATCTTAAGTGCCCTGAACCTGAACTACATACAATCAAACGCGACAGATATCGTCGATATTTTCGATATCGCTGTGTATCAGCAACTTCCTTCCAAGTGCTGCATAAATCTCATAATCTGCATATCAAATTACCTGACTCATTACAGCTACAAAACGCGATGATATCACTTACCTGTAGCCTAAGTACACATGTTCATATCGTTATCGAAGCGAGCATCGTTATCGAGATCGTCATCGGCATCGGTAGGGGAACAAGGCAATAAACAGGCAGCAATTAACACGACGACAATCCGATCTTCACGCGTCTGTGGCGATAAGTGCGCAGATTATTAAAATTGTCAGCCTTCAATTGTTTCGAATGTCGCCTGTGTCATGTAATGCGGCTTTTTTTTTTTTAAATACCAAACATTTGTTTTGTTTGTTATTAAAGAGGTCAGGGCTGTTTATTTGCCTCACGTGTCCGTCCTTAGAGCCGGAGCAATGGCCAGCGTTTTAGTTATCCTGTCCGACGGGTTCGTAAACTGCCAGCATTAGCATATTTGAGTACGAATTCTTAACGAATTCCTGTTGTCGCTGGCCCAAAAATAAATTACTGGATTATTAATAAACAATAAATGCGACAACTACAAGTAGCAGCTCGTATGCAAATCGAGAAAACAATCGAAATGTCCAGCCGGAAGCTGCCCTAGCAACATTTTGCATTATACGCGATGAGTTTTATTTGATTTTCGGGTTCTTTGTGCTGTTTTCACGTATGAAAAACTCGCTCTGGCAACAATGAAAAACCAAAACAAAACAAAAAACCCCACGAAAATAAAACAAAAGCCGAACCGAGCATCGGCAGCGTCGGCAACTCGTCTCTGAAACCAGCTGATGTTGCTGCTGGCAAGTCGGGAGACCTGTGAGACCTGAGACCTGAGACCCGAGACAGGGGCCGACACTACGACTACGACTGCGACTGCGACTCCGACTGAGACTTGGTGCTGATGCTACCACATTCGCTGCTTTCAGTGTGGCCCGTGTCTCCAATGTGTTTTGTCACGCTTTAAGCGCTGCCCTCGGTAAACTCAACTCGATACAAACAACAAACACTTCCAAAATAAACGTACGTGCAGTGTCAACTGATTACAACAGCTCAAAAAAATTCCAATTAATATTAATAACTATAGTGTTGATTATGACAATTATTTAAAACGCACACACACACACACACACACACAGAGAGACAGAGTGCATTTGTGAGTTCTAAACTAGTGTCAGTGTTTGAAAAATTCGAAAAACCCATAAAAATTCCTTGCCGCAAGCGCAGCAAACGAAAGACTTAGGCAACGAACTTGCGTGCAGCCAGGCAACGCCTGTAGGCTGTCGGCACGGTGCAGCCCCGGCCACAGCCCAAGTGTTTTGGCTGTCGTAGCCGTGTTAGATTTATGCAAAAGCATAAATCAATGCAAAAAATACCCATAGAGCCTGACAAGGAGGCGTTGTTTGTCGTTGTCGCACGCACCAAAATATAATAAAAACAAGAAAAGAAAAAGAAAAACTTGAAAACGTTGCAAATTTTAGCAGAGAAATAGAAGACAAAATAAATTGCCCAAAAGAACTATGATTGAATAAATATTTCAGTTACCGCCTCGAAAAGTTGTTGAATAAACCGTTTAGTTTTAAGGCCACATAAATCAAAAGTTTGCCCAACAAGATTTATGCAAGCGCCCACCAAAACTAAAAGGAAGGGAAAAGTTAACACTTTAATTGTTAAACTGCAAATAAAAATAAAAATTATGAAAATTATGAAAACACTTAAAGCGTTGTTAGTCAGAGCCAAACAGCATTGAAATTAGCTGGCAAAGGCCTCTTGATATAAGTCTGTATCGTATCTCTCTAGTTACGTCGTTTATATGCCGGAAACATTTGCTTAAACTTGTAGATAATTGTAGGTACTTATTTTTTGTGCATATATTAAAAACCTAAGCTTAATAACTAACTAACTAACAGCAGCCACAGAGTTAGTTCTCTTATATGAAAAGAAAAAGAAAAGAAATGAAGTAGGCACCCTTAGTATATCTTCGCATTGGCTATAAAATAATCTCAATCGAGAACTGGAAATGCCAAAGATAGTACGATACGTGTATGGGCAAAGTTGAATGCAAATTTTGTAAATGAATTCTAAGCAGTTTGCAAAGTGCTGCACTTGCCCTGAACTAAATCAAACATCATTAAAAACAAGTTGAAATAAAAAAAAATTAATTAAGTCATCTCATCCTGACTAAACTAGTTTAGCTAGATTATAAAAACTAAGCCAATTCCATTTAGTTTCCAATACATTTTAAGGTCATATGCATGGATGATTTTCAATATCTATTTTACACCTTAAGCACGTCTCATAAACTTTATTGACGGCCATTGAGATAAAAGTCAGGGATATGCTTGAGTCTCGCTTAACGCAAAAATCGCATGCGATAAACCACTTGCATGCGAAACATACACGTATGAAAGTCTGCCATCAGCCCATACATTGTCACGTTTGGGCTGTAACCATGACATGAGAGACATATGTGTATAGATGTTTTTATATATAGTCAGTTCTGCTGTGGATATTTACGGATCTTTGATGTTTAAAATGCGTGGCATGTGCGCACATTTGAGCGCATTGGCGACACTGAAAGACCAAAAACAAAAACTGAAAATCACACACGAAAAAACCGAAACAATTTCGATTCGCGACCAATTTAAAATTACTCGCATTTTGAAATGAAATAACAACAAATTGTCAACATCTAAATTGCAAAAAACAGTTATTTTCATTGGGACTAGGTCAGTTTGTAATGGGATTTATTGTCAGGTGTCATTCCGTGGCAGATCTGTTGACCAACGTCTCGTTTGCCTTTGCAATATTCAACTGCAAATTGTCCGCAAAGTCACCAAAGCAAACAATCAGCCCAATCTTTTGCGGACATTCACCATGGGCAGGGTTCAATCGGCTTGCATAATGAGCATGTCTCTGGCTTGGCTTCATTCGATATAACTTAAAATACAAAATACAGATTTTGATATTGTCACTTGCAGTGCTCGTCATTCAATATGCGAACAATGCCGCGTCTACTACAATTACCGAGTCCAAGACCGACTTTAGACTCCGTCTATGTCTCTGTCTCTGTCTCAGTCTCTGTCTCTGTCAATGGAAATATGTAGTATGTTCATAACTCGTAACTCTAGCCACAGCTGTGTAAATCGACTTCAAACAAAAATTCGAATACAAAAAAAAGCACAACTATTAACAATCATTAAAAGCATCTGAGCTAGAGGACAGCCAGAAAACAACTCCATTCTGTAGCTCTGTGTGTGTTTGAGAGTGTTTAACTTATCACAATTCAAATAATTGCAACATCAATCGACCCTCAAAAGGCGATACAATTATGCGTACAATCACTAACTAAACTGAACAGAAAACTAAAAAAAAACTCAAAAAAGCACAATCTATCAATCAATCAATATCAAGTAAATAAACCAGCAAACAATTTTCAATATTTTTGCAGCGAAATCGGCTTAGAAGTTTCAATTTTCAGCTCAAAGTTTTCAATTACAAAATGGTAAGTATTTCCTGCCTATAAATACTTGTACTTAATTTATCGGTTATCGGTTGATCGACATCATTTATCGCTGGCACTTGTGTTACTTAAGCAGAGTGCTTCATGTCTTTATAATTTATGCATTGTGAACCCAAAAGCGAGTGCAAACTGCACACATGTGCTCAAGTTGTCAATTTCTCAAGTATACAGCCTTATATCGAATATACGCACAATAATCTGACTGAAAGAATGTGTACGCCTGTACCGTCATTTCTCACACTTAAATTTAAAAATTAAAATATTTAATAAGCACGATCTGATTTAATCAGCGCTGTGTAACCGCAACAACAACTGTCACATGCATAAATCTTGATGAGATGCGACATCACGATCGAACAATGCCTCAGAATGCGAAAATAAACTTACATGCTATAAAATTTGAAACAATCTATTTGGATGACTATTCAGGCATGAGAGGCGATTGTTATGAGTTCATCTATAGGGTTGTCAAATATTTGAAAAATATTTTGCAGCAATAATATTTTCTGTTTTGGAAAAATAAAAAAAAAGAATTTTAATATATTGCATTTAAAAATCGCTATATTAGATATTTTAAATTTCCATAAAGAAGTTATACTAATGATAATAATGTTTACTTAGCATATCTTTTTTCATATCATTGATTTATCATAAAAATATAATTTTATATAATTACATATCGATTTGTTGATATTTCAACATGTTTTCGACAACCCTACTAACTATAATTCTCTATATATCTATCCAACTACTTGACTAACCATATTTCTAGCTATCTATAATTATTTTGCCATGCATTCATCGCATAAATCTATGCATCATTTGTCTAGCAATCTATCAATTATTTTTATTGTATTTCTACCGCTATGTTTGCTCTCATTATCTCATTAGTCTTAAAGTGTAGCAGACTCTAGGCTTTGTTTTACAAGGGTATTTCGACTTGCCTCTTTTGCTTACCCTGTTCGTTCATACACAACAATTGGCCAAAGGCAATGACCCACAATTGTTTTTTACGTTTTTTTGTTTTTGTCTCTTGTTTTTTTTTCGGTTATTGTTGCTCATTGTTTACAATGTTCTGCCTGCAGTGTCTAAATTTGCAGTTGTACCGTTAAACAATGCGAGAGAAGCTTCTGTCGTTTTATTGACATTGTTATTAGCTCTTTCGCTGTCGCCGAGTTCGTGTCTTAAGTCTTTTGTTTTACACCTTCTGGCAGATGCGCACCGGAAACGTGTTTGTGTGAACGTTTTGTGCTCTTGGTGAAATCAGCGTCATTAATTGTCAAAATGCGAAAAAAAAACAACATTTATTTTTTTGGGATTTTTTTTTTTTTGTTTTTCGCAACATCATCTAAGTAATTAACGTTTCTTCTGTTTAAATTTTGTTTCACGTATATTTAAAAATTTTGTCTAGTTTATTTTTGGTAATTTGCAGCAGAGTTCAAGCTAATAGAAATACTCAAATGCAATGAAAAAAAAACAAACAGAAATAACTTCCTCAATGAAACCATGTTTGGATTGAGCAATTTGCTGTTAATAATATCATATCTGATGATTTTGAAATGGATTTTTGTATTTAGGAAACGCTTCACACTCTTATCTAAATGCTATTAAATATTTGTTTACCATTTTCATAATTTGTCTGGCAATTAAGTTGTGGGAAACAAGTTAATTATCATTAATAAAAAATTGATTGTGATGCTAATGCGTTAGTTTCTAATAATTTAAATTTCGTGGCCATTTGATAGGTTGTTGTAACCGATATTTTATTTATTTATTTGCTGTATGAAATGATTAAGCTGAAAATGAAACTGAAGCTGAAAAGGAAATTCATGCTAAACGAGATTATATGCAAATGGCATGGGTTGAAAATGAATTTTTTATGCTAAATCTGCACAGCGAATTATGCAAATTATCGAGTTGAGACTCGAGTTTTGTTTGTTTACAAACATGTTAACCCGCCTCAAATCGAATCAATAATCGAATCAAATGCAACTTTTCAATGGAGGCTCTATCGCTCTCTGGTCATTTAGCTAACGGTAGCACATTGACCTCATGCCCAGCGAGAGAGCCGGTCCTAAGATATGCGCTATAAGATATGCTGCTCAAGTGCCCACCGTGTTGGCCATTGTCTTGGGGCTGGCTGAAAGCGCTTTGATTTATTTATTTATTTTACCATTTTCACAACACTAAAAATTCCAGACAGACGTCGAAAAGTTCAAACAGTTAAGTGCCTGACAGGCATTAACTTTTGTTTTACGTTTTTGATTTTGATTTGCCTGGTGCTCTGTAACCGCTGATTAGCAGTTGAATTTACAGTTGTTGCGCTCTTGTTATTGTTGTAGCTGCGTTGCAGATTTATGATTAGCGCCCAGTTAGCCTTACAGCCATGGCAAGCCTTACAGACGCAACGATCGCCCTACTCAATGCAAGTTATTACGCTGCGAAGGTTTTTATATTTTGCGAAACGTTCGACATTCGACAACGCCCCCAAATGCCACAGATTCAATGAGCCTGCCCTGCCCGCCAAATCGCAAATCGCATATCGATTTGGCCCAATCAGACTGCTGCTGCAACTGCTGCAAATGTTGCAAGTTTATTGAAATTTCATTTGGCGATGATGCCTCGCAAATTGTATGCAGTAATTAATTTTTGACACGCCACTTGCATGTATATTTCTCATCGAAGCGAATCGAAATCCTCATGGAGGTCAAGTTTACAGCTGCCTGGGAACTGCAGATAGACACAAATACAGACGACAGAACGAGTCACACCTACACACCTATACATACACCTACACGGGGTTTATAAGGAACAGCATTGAGCTGTCTGTGTGTGTGTAAATTTTTCGTATCGTTTGAAATTTCATTAACCCCATTGAGCGGGTTCAAAGAGAAGCAGCAAAAATGCGCATTAATGGGCAATACTTTTGGCAACGTAATTGAAATCAACATGATGTCTATTTATTTTATTAAATTTCGATTATTTATTCGTATTTTGCTTGATTGACTCCCACGTAATTCCATTTGAATCTTGACTTTTGCCTTTGCAAATCATTTTTGGGCATCGCAAAAAAAGTTTCTTTGAATTTCTGCTTAAAGCTCCTCACTAAAGATCTGTGTATACAATTTTGTATTTATTATTCTTTTGTTAAACGTATACGCATTTGTTTGCTTCGCTGAATCTTATAAATAGCATGGGAACATGCTGGCAATTAATCAAAGTGCATGAGCAATTTTTTTTTTCTCATCTGCTTAACGAAATTTAAAAATAAAGCTAAAACCGCGCACACACCAAAAAATGTTATTTGATTTGTGGCTCGTCGCCTGTTAGTCTGGAATGTGTGCAAATTTTGATGGATTACTGGCTATAGTGCAAAGGGTATTTAACAGAAATGGGTGGAACGAGTTGAACAAGTTGCATAAGCGAAAATTGTTTGGCTGTTTGAAGTAATAAATTGAACGTTTGATGGACAGCACTGTAAGTAGCAGCATCGATAAGTTCACCAATTTGTCTGAGCTCTACTGATTCCAGATTTTATTAAGATTTATAGATTTATAGCACTATAAGTTTTTCATTTGTGAATAACGCCAAATCTGGCCCATAATATGATAATTGACGCTGCTTAAAAGCAACCCTGATTTGACTTTCGCCTTCAAGTATGTAAATTCAACGAATGTCAAAGGATCAATAGGCGCTTGAAGCAGCTTGATAGGATGATTAAGCCAAATTTAAATCCGCCAACTGACATTCTAAATTTCGGTTTAGAAAGCTCGTAGTTTCATCAATAGATTGTATTGTACATTCACAAAATAAGACAAATCTGCCGCCGATCAACTATCATAACTCAAGATCTTCTGTAGTGTGCAATACACGACATCGACACCATCGAGATCGTCATCTACAACCAAATCTACATCGGCATCTTCAGCATTGCTGGAATTAAAATGAATCAGAAAAAATTAAATATAATTCGAGCAACATTCAAAAAACGTGTGCGCTCAAATGCCACACAAGGTTGTTTTGTCGGCAAAACTGCAAGCCAGACTTGAGTTATGGTTAAATACGAGTACTTGTAGTACTTGAGACAGCCTGACGAGGAAGCCAACGTCAAACGCTCTTGCCAAATGGAACTGAGCCACAAAATGTGGCCGAATGCAGCAAAGCGAGACCAAGACCAAATCCACATCCATATCCACATCCAAAACCAAAACTGAAAACCGAAAACCGATCAATGAGCAAGCCCAAAGGCGATCTAATGCCAAATAATTCCGAACAAATGTTTCAGCTGGCCAGCAGACAATTGAAACAAGTTTGTTTCTTGGTTGCACCTTTGGAATTGGCCAACATTTAGCTGTGACAAATGAGCGCAGCCGCGAAAAATGAAACCAACAAGCAGCGAAAAGATAACGACAGCAGCCACCAAAATGTTTTGGCGTTAAAGAGCCGTGTCAAAAATTTAACGCCAGCTTTTAATCGCGCATGCGCAGCGTTGGCCACAGTCATCGGTAGCATTGTGGGGGCGATATGTCATGTTTGTTGTCTGTTTGTTGCTTGTTGTTTATTCTGGCGTTCAAGGTCGATGCTGTGCTAATTGATGGATGCCTGAGCGACAATTTGCCAAACCTTGAACTTAGCAGACAGAAGCAGCAGAAGCGACTCCGCACTTTCAATTGTTCAGGCCCGGAGTAGGCTAGGTTGGGCTAGGCCATGATAGTCATGGCTTTATATGCAAATTAGCCACATTACCTGGCTGACGTTGTAATGTGAGTACAGCTACAGCAACAACTTCAACTACAACTACAACTGACTAATTACCTGACACGCTTCGTCTGTTTACTTACCAGATGAAGTCATTTTGCCGTAGCTTCTTGGGCCCTACGGCTTTAAAACTTATGCGATTCTTGAGCATGTGTAAAGCAAATGTCTTGGCTTGGGGCTTTTAGCTTTTAGCTGTTAGCTGTTCGCTTTTAGCTGAAGGTTAACGGGCAGCCAGTCGAGTTGGCCAGGTTGAAGAACGCGTCTGACTGGCCATTCAATGATCTGCCGGATGTCTTCTTTGATTCTACATGCGAGTGCTTCGAGCTACGTTATTAACATGTAAATTTAATGACTATGTACCATCGCAGATTGCGAAAGAGAACGCAAAATTTATGACTGATATTTTTCTAATTTTGACACATTCACAGCACACCCACTTCAGTTCACTTAGATGTGGTAATATATGCATCGTATACGAATACCTACTCGAGCCAACGTTTCCTGTTCGCTCAGCACTTCCAATTTACGCCATATCAAAGGAAAAACCATGTATTTAATTATGAGTATGACTGGGCAATGCTGGGGAAATTGTACAATTTTATTTTCCTAAATCGTAAGTGACAAAAACAAAAAACAAACTTAATAGTGTGGTATCCAAAAACGCAGTTTTTTATTGCTTAAATGTCAATATTCTAACAGACTTTAAGCTATTATGTTTTAACACTCGATTAGCCTGTCTGTTCTTATATGGCAGCTTTAGCTTAGCTCAACTCGGCTTAGCCAAGCTTAAGTGTTAATCAACTCATTGCGTTCATGACTATAATACATTCTTGAGTCTATAAATCAAGTATCAATGTCATGGCATAATAAACGCTGAAAGCAATAACATTTAAAACGATTCAGCGCAATCAAATTTGCAGAATTGAATTGTGATTTGGGTTTGAAAGTGGTTTGATTAATGAGTTTCTTTTGAAACTGAAGCACTTTCGCTATAATGCGAGCCATTGTTGGGCCTGATCTTTTCACCTTTGGCTCACTTTCATCGCCCACATTTGGCATATCATACATCAAGTATCAGGCATCAAATATTCATTATTCATGTGCTTTTGTTATGCAACAGCTTTGGCCCCGCATTGTGGGCTTGCAAAACTTAATAAATGCATAACAAAAATTTGATATTTATTACAATCATTTAGCCAAAAGCAGGCAACAAATTCCCCATATCAATAATTAAACTGCAATTTCGAACTACCCGCATTATTATTATTATTATGATAAAATAAAAGAGAATAAAAACAAAATACAGCAGCTACAGACAGCGCTTAGAGCGTGTCTAGGCAATGCCCTCATGACACGGAATGAATTATTTCAATTAGGGCGTTTAAAAAATGATTATGGCACACTTATTATCGTATTACAGCGCGCCAATGAAATCGTTAACTTTTCCAGCACAATATTATTTTTTATTTTTATGATCTCGACTCTCTAGATAGTGCCGTTGTGCAATAAAAGACAATGCGCCTAACGGTACCAACAGCACCCGCTGCAGCTTAACTCCGATAAAAGATTCGTTGCCAGACACCAGACATCGGACATCGGACAACGGACATCGGACATCGATAGACACCTGGCGCCCCCGCCTCAAAAATGTTACCTGTGGCCAGGCCAAATTAAATCTAAGCTTGACCCAAAAAGTGCAATGCTACGAAATGCTTAAACGGTTTTTGATTTTTTCGCTCTGACTAAGCACTTAATTTGTAGCTGCAGCCAACTGCAGAGACTCAAGCAACTTACTTGATAATAAATGATTATTTTCGTGCTAAACTGCGTTAATCACAGTTAATGATAAGCCATGTTGTATGCGCTGCCTGGTGTATTTTCTTATTGATTGTTTTTAATTAGTCTGCCGTTGTTATTGTGGTTAGAACGCGACACGCCCCCAGCAGCGCCTTCCTGCTCATTATGTCCAGTTGGCGAGCAGAGGGAGAAGCAGGAGAAGAGTCGGGGTGCAGGCGGAGAAGCCAAACAATATCAAAGAGGGAGTGCCGTCCAATTAATGCCACCCAGAGCAGCTCCGCCTAACACTCAGAAATGAGCATGTTCATGCAAGTTCATTCAACCGTCAGCCACTTAAAAAATACCTACAATGCGGCTTAATTTTGGAACTTTGAGTAAGCCGACAGTTCCCAGTTCCCAGTTCCCAGTTCAAATCCAGTCGCAAATCCCCCCAAAAAACAGTCAGATTACAGCAATTGTACTGGCACGCAATTTAATTAACACACGTCGTGAGAGTTGCCAAAGAGGTCGTCAGTACACTCGGAGAAAGAAAGACAAAGCAACTGAAACTAAGGCAAAGTCATTAAACAGACGCGTAGTGAAATCTCTTCTGGGAACAAGATAAGATAGAGCACTAGCTAACCCAATTTGGTTATCTGAGAGGCAGAGTCTAAGTTTGCTAACCCCGCTTTTTAATGAGGTAATGTAGAATATCTTTCTTACTTTTAATTGTCATTCCACTTCCTTGACAAATGCTGAGCAGCTTAAGATTTTTTAATTTAAATTTAAATAAGTCCATCATGCTGCCGGCTGCCTAATTTCTTCAAGTGTGTTTCGCTGCTCTGGAATTAAGTGAGTTTCAAGTTCACGGTCACTGTCATTATGTCTCGGAAGTGACAAGCTAAAGCTCTGATCATAATTGAGTGCCCTATTGTGTTACACAATATCATTTTGGTGGCGTCATGCCCACTTGACAAACTGGAGCTGCGCCATTCAAATACGAAATCTGTATCTCGAGCACTTCAGCAAATTCGATTCGATCTGTTATTGACTTGTGCATATACTACATACAAAATAATTAAATTAGTCTCGAGATGCTAATCTCATAACTCTCTCAGTTGCAGCATCAACTTTACGGACTGCAATAAAATTAGAGTTATGGGCTTGCACAATTTTATAGTGGCCGTCATTAAACACTTGTGAGTACTTTTAATTACAAGACAGCTAAAAATCAACATACTCGTATAATAGAGCAAGTCATCAGAGAAACAGAAACTTAAAAGTATCTTAAGTTGCAAGACTTTTAGGCTAATCGATCGCCAAGTTTTCGAAATGCAAATATTCCTATTCATATTAATATTCAGAGTGCAATGCTGAAATCGCAATTGAATTCCAGTAATAATAAGCGTAAAACGCTTGGTTTGTGAAATAGCAAATGGATTAGCCACATGCTGTGCAAACACCTTTTAACAATTTACGGCGTATTAACTTAATACATTTTCATTGCACTGCAATTAAAAGAATTAGTTATTTTAATAAATGCTGCAAGTTATTCAAAACTACACTTGCATTCAAACGTAATTATTCAAGTGGAATGATTCAATTTGCCGCTCATAGTCAATTCTCATCATTCAAATTCAGCGCGCAATTTGTAAGCAAAGAGGAGCACGGCAGACTCATAACTCAGTCTCACCCACACACGTGCGCAGGCAGCGGAGAGTGAGAGAGAGCGGGAGCACTATACATGCACATGCGAGCAATTGCAGCTGGCATCGATAAATCACTGCTATCGATATCTTTTGGGCATATTGTCTAATGCGCCGCCGTCGATTGACAAATTGGCAACGTACAAATTTGGCCAAGGAGAGCGTATTTTACACTATTGTACAATTGCAAATGTGTGATGTGTGTGTGTGTGTGTGTGTGCGTGTTGAATAACTTTCAATCTAAACACAGTCCACAATTGTAAGTTCCACATGTCTGCATAACAGTTTAGCACCTTTTCAAGCGGCCGTGTTTTTTGTGGCATTTTAAAGCTCATTACCAAGTTTAATGGCTCCAAATTGATCATTAGCTGCAACAACACTTGGAAACCGGGCGACAATGCATAAATAAATAATAAAACAGTCGTATAGGCAGTAAAATGTTTCAGCTTTCATGCGCTTTAATTCATAATAATAAAATAAACAAAATGCCTGCTCTTTTATGGCGCGCAATTAATCACATATAAATCCATTATTTAAACAAATCAATTCAATTAAAAAAGCAAATATTTCCCGCATAAATAAATTTCATTAATTGTTGTACGTATGTATGTATATGGATGTAAAACATAAACCGATAATGACTGTTAACTTTTTGTTTTGTTTACTTAACAATTTCTAAAAGCCTCTTTTACAAGTTAAAATAGTGTCAGTATGTTGGGAAATTTACACATAAATAACAATAACAAGCGGCAGACTGTAAACAGACGCCACAGCCAAACAAAGGCAGCAAGCAAACAATGCCATAAGGCTTGCAACAATTTGTGGCGATTGTTGTTGCGGCGCACTTGACATTGTTGTTAGTCGCGTAATAATTATAGAAATTATTAAGCCTTTTCCCCAGCAGCGAATCGAGTTCAAGAGCTACACGTTGCGGCTAAATAAAGCGCATTTAATTGTGGCACGCATTCGATTTGGCAGCTTGTCAAAGAATAAGGCAAAGCAGCTGAGCAAATGCCAAAATATCAACCAGAATATCTGACTGCCATTCAAAACGAACAGCGTAAAAGGATAAAAGCCAATAGAATCAATCGATTTATAACTAATTAAGAACTGTTTATTTTAGCAGACCAATTCAATTCTGATGTACTTTCAAATTTTGAAAAGTAACTGCCAAACTAATGACGAATGTCGCAATGCCTATCGATAAGCGACTTGTGTTAACTAACAGAATGTTGCATGAGCTGGCGTTAACAGCGTTACCAACTGAAAACCGATTTGTGCTTAGCTGATTAAGTATCGATTTATAAATTCATTTCGATATGATTTTAAAATTTAAACTTATTGATAAATGACTTGTGTTAACTAACAGAATACTGCTTGAGCTGGCTTTTTAAGCGTAATGGACTGACAAGCGGTTTAAGCATCGATTCATAAATCCATTTTGATACTTGATTTCAAAATTTGAAGTAATCGATTCATGTTAACTAACAGAATGCTGCTTGAGCTGGCGCTAACAGCGTAACGAACTGAAAAGCGATTTAAGCATCGATTCATAAATCCCATTTCGATATGATTTCAAAATTTGAAAGCAGTAATATATTGCTATCGTGAGCGAAACTTGTAAATGCTATTTTACTTGAAACTGCACCTTGTATTTTTAGTAGTTTTAGTATGCCTATGCTCATTTCAACTTTGACCTCTTTGCAGCACTCAATTTGCCTGCTGTTGCTAGTCATCTGCCTCGCCGCCAACTGCCAAGCGATACGCGTCGACTGGGGCACAAATACTGGACCCATAGTGCCTCCCCCTCCCCGCACCACGCCGGCCCCGCCACGCCAGCCATATCGTGAGCCCGCACCCGTTTGGGAGGATCAAAGCGACGACATACCCAATCCGAATACCTATGTGTAAGTCTTCCAGCTGCATCCAGTTTTATGGGAAATTTCTATACAAATCATTGATTGCATTTAGTTATGTGCTGCCGCCTCCGTCACGCCCACGCACCTGGGTTATACCCGCCGGCCCCTATGCACCGGCCAACTACAACAATCAGCCCCCCAAGCGCAACTATGGAGCGCTGGTGAATCCCGCAGGAGCAGCGGGAGCAGGAGCGGCAGCGGGAACCGTGACTGTACCTGCCTTGGCGGCTCAGTACGTGCCTGGAGTGGGCATCAAGTATACGGCAATTGTGCCGAACAAGCTGCAGGGCAAATACAATGCGAAGACCAAGAAGTACAAGGCGTACGAGAAGGCAAAGTACGCGCAATGGAACTATGTAAGACAATATGATAAGCGCTATCTGCGCTACTGATTAGCTTATTAAGGAGTCGTTGTCGTTTTGTAAATTGCGTGTACAACAACTGATTAAAGCCAAATGTAGAAACGAGAAACAAACCGAAAAACCGAAAAAAACAAAGATAAACAATCCGAAAAAAACCCAAAACCCCAAAGCTTTTGACACTTGTATAAAGTGGTGTTTGTGCACCCACAAAACACACACACAAACACACAAATACACACAGACACACACACTTCGCACACCCACCAGTCGCCAGCACCCGTTATCGCAATCCAAATCGCAATCGCAATCGCAAACGCAATCACAATCGCCTTTTGCTTTCATGCTCGAGCCATTCATATCCATGTCCATGTCATAATCACATGCATCATCTCTTTGCAGTTGCAGCTGCTGCCATTGGAGCAGAAGCCGCTGGATTGGCAAACGCCAAGCGTCGAGCAGGAGAAGGCGCCTCAAAAGCCACTCCAAGACTCCTCCACAACCGCAGCGCCCAGCAGCAGCAACAGCAGCAGCTCCACTCTAGCCACAACAACTGCAGCACAACAGCCCACAACAACGGCATCAACAACAACACCAACAACCACAACATCAGCAACTGCAACATCAGCAACTGTTGCCAATTACAAGCTGGCACACGAGAAGAGCGCCTATCTGAAGAAGCACAACAAGCTGAAGAAGCTGCTCGAGCAGATGCAGGCGCACAATCTGCCAGCCCCAGCCTCGCTCAGCTCGAGTTGAGCGCACGAAAATAAGTAAAAAAAAATCACAAAACATAAAAAATAAAAGCATAAAAACATAAAAACATAAAGCGAAAGATTTAATACGCAACAAAATTGTACTTTAAGACTTGCCCAAAATTTGTAAATACATATACATAAAATAAATCGAATGAAAACCAGTAAGGACGGCGCAGATCAATCGGGCGGAAGGCTACAGTCGAGCGTAAGCAACAGAAGAAATCCCTGTATCTAGTGTTTCCATATTCACTGCATAAATTACAAACCAATTCCTTCTCTGTCTAGTCGAGTCAATTGTCTGTTGCATATCTTCGCTGTTATCTATCTGATCTAATAGATCGGTAGAGAATGTATCGTTGGATCGATGTTCATGAAAAATCTAAAACAAACTTGATCAGCGAACAGCAAAGGAAAACCTTAGTGCATTCCAAAAATGATGTCTCTAGCTCTTATAGAATACGGATAGACAGACGGACATGACTATATATACTTTGTGATGTGTGTCACGCCTCTTACTGCCTATTACACGCATTTACCATTTTCAATAATTCAATAAACCCCTATGCACTTTTTCCAAGTACAGTCTCTGAACATGCTTATGCGACTCCTTCAACCATAATCAAAAGACTCAGGCAACAAACTTGCCGCCTGTCGATTGCCCACTGCCCATTGCCGATTGGCGATTACCGATTGCCGGTTGCGTGCAGCGCTGCAGTGTTAAATCGTGGTTTAATTGCCAGCCGCATGGCAAAAGGGTAAATACCTCGGAGTATGCATTTAATAGTTAACACAAGCAAGGTGAGCTGTCTGGCTTTCAGTCTGGCCGGCAGAAGTAACGGTACGGTACGTATTATAGACTAACTGAATAGCCATGATTGGTACTTTCTTAAACAGCTTTTCGTTGCCTGCAGCAAATGCAATTAACCATGGCAATTAGTCGAATTGGATTTGTTGCTCTGTCTGCGAGTCTGCGACGCTGTTCGCTTCTGGTGGCCCATCATTTAAATGTCGGTCCGCCAGCTGATCACAGAGCACCCAACCGCTTGACCCTGACCGCGGCCTCTCCGCCTCTTGCCTCTTGCCTCCTGCCGCCTGCTGCACGGCCACATGCAACACATCAACGGCTCGAACGACATCATTAGCGTTCACCGAAACAAGAACAACAATCATAATGATAACAACAATGCGCTCTAACTGATACTTTTTTGTCTGCCTTCATTTCTGTTTTGATTTGTTTTGTTTGGTTTTGTTATTGCAGAAGTCATTAACCGGCGTACAATTTGGCTGCATTGTCAACGGGTTTTTTGTGTGAGATTGTAAGCGGCTTAATGCTAGCAATGGGGTATATCGGTTATTCAAGAAAATTGAAAATATATAAATTGAATAAAATAAAATATATAACAAATTTACCATAAATAAATCTGTAAAAAGATTAACAATTCTTTAATTATTCAGAATATATATTATTAATTACTTTTAAATAAAAAAATAGGTATTTCCAACAGCAGATTTCAGCTGAAACTAAACGCATACAACCAAATTTAAAATTAATTTCTAAATTGCAGTCTCTTTTAAGTCTTGTACTCCCTACTGCAGCATCGTCGTTTGAGCCACTGACGATTTGTATTTTCTTGAAGGCGCAAATAACAAGCACATACATACGCTTTTTGGTCTGCGCCCATTAATAATAATTAAGGGTATTAAATGAAGGCAGAAACCAAGCGTCAACAAATTGCCGTATTACACAAAACTCTTTAATTTAATGCAATTAGCTGCAATTGACAAACAATTTGTGTGCAGCTCAAGTTGATACGGCTGGGAAATATGCTGAGGTAATCAGATGAATGAATGCGGTAGGTGTTGCTGTAAACTGCCTTAAATTAAAGTGTTGATTACATTTTAGTTTTTGTATATTTGTAAATATTTTATATATTTATTATTTATATGCGAAGAAGCCAGCTGATTTTTCAGGTATGTCGCTTCCTTTGAATATTTGTTATTCTATAGGAAATTAAAATATTTGAATTTATTATTTATGAATGCACAAATATTTAAAATACTCTTCATGTCAGCTGTTTATGAATATATTAGATTAGCGTTAAACGCTGTCACATTCATAAATCCAAAGTTTATTCACTTCGAGAGCATATACTAATAAAATTATTTGCAATTCAATTATTTACTTTGGAAATATGCGCACTTTTAAATGGGCACACTGTGTAAATATTTGCGACTTCATAATTCAATTAACTTGGCATCAATTTAAATAAATACGAGTTTTATTGCCACATCAACTGAACAAATTCGTGCATTGTATTGTTGTTCTGTTATCCATCTCGGTTCAATTAAGTACGGCTAATTTACAGCCGTTTGAGTGCAGACTAATTTCATTCGAATTTACCAGGTTTTAGTATTTAGTATATGTAATTTGTTTTCTCTGAGTGTGAGAAACAAACGCTGATAACATGAACGAATTCACACTAAATCATGAGGCTGCTTCCGTTTCAATTGCCGTAAGTCGAGAGTACGCCGTGCGTTGAGCAATGACAGCACAATAGCCTGGTCCACCTCTCACCTGGCTGTGCAGACTGCACTTAAGTGGGGAATCCCCCCTATAAAATGCCATGTGGCAATGTGGGCGTAACGTGGCTGATACGTTGAAAAGATAATGGTTAGCTGCATGTGTGTATATTCATCATTTATAACTGCAGATGGCATAACTGCGAAAACCAACTAATACAAATAACAATAATATTTTGCACACATTCCAGCTACATTTAGCTGCTAATATTCCCACAAATAACTGTTGGATGTCCAAGTTTAAATTAATATAAATGCATAAATAATTGCAGCTCTTAATCATAATACAAGATTTCCTTCACCCTTCACCTTTAGCTTGCGCTTATGAGAATTAATTCAATATACATATGTATGCCGCAGTGCCACACTGCGTATGCGCAATGTGCCAAGTCAGCAGCCACAATACCTGGATAAAACTGAATTTCAGACTCATTTTCAAGCGATTGCAAGACGACACACTGTGGTTAAAACTCAAAATTAGCGTGGCAAATAATAAATATATATTTCTGAATATTTTTTGGTATCATTAAAAAGAAAATTTCTCACAAAATTGCTTGTAGATATTAAAACTAGTTGTATCTATAAGCTTAAAGTTGTATATTTTGATTTTAAAAATTTTAATTCAATTGATGCAATGTGTTTGTCAGGTTAATGCGTTTTTCAGCCACTGTGCGACGTGTTATATGTGTGCAGCTGGCGAAATTAATTTGATTAGAAACGAGACAAAACGAGTCTGGTAAAATGTTTGAAAAATCATTTTAAACTTTTGGAGCAGCTATGGCCACTGGGGGCAGGCCAATAAAGTGGCTGCAGCAACTGCAACAGTGGCAGTGGCAACTGCAGCTGGGCGACTTCCTTGCCCAGCTCGGCTACTGATGCTGATTACATAGTCACGTTGTTAACTACATCTTCACGGTGCACTGAGAGCTGCAGAAACTAAGCAGAAACCTTGCAGCGTGTGCTGGTGGTGCAATCGAATCGAATCAGAGCCGACATCTTTCACACTTCGTTAAAGGTAACGCGGGCAAAGCCACCGCCAAGGCAATTTATTGTCAAAAGCGAGAAGCGAGAAGCGATAAAGCAAAAGCAAAAGATGGAGAAAAAAACGAAAACAAAAAAACTGCAATATGCACATTATGTTCAAGTCTCGAGGCCGCCGCTCTCGTCTCGCTTTTTCCCACTATCTGTCTATCTTTGTGGCCCTAACGTGACGGGCCACTCCATTCCATGGCACACCACACAGGTTTGATTATGACTTGACCCGCACCCATGCCCGCATTCAAAAGGCCGAAACCAAACTAAACTGAACCCTTTTTTGCTGGTGATTGCTCCGTTTATGAGCGACTTTCTTTCGCTCTTGCATCATGATGCTTAACTTAAGTCCACGTTAAGTTTTCTTTTAGTTAGACCATGTACTTAAAAAATGCCCCTTCCTTACCGCCTATTTTTTTTTTCGTATCTTGTGGCTGCAGCACGTTTTGTTTAAATACACAGATCTGTGCAGGTGACGCCATCGCTATGGCCAAAAACAATTGGCCAGTCTCATAGCCAGGCCCATGCCAATGCGAAAATATTGATTCGCAGCTGCAACAACTGAAATCAACTTCGGATGTTCGCAGTTCATAAAAATCAATGCCCTTTTGATTAGCCACAGCTGTGCTGTTGCTTGTGAAAGGCGCAGCTCCACCTCCATCTTCAACTTCAACTCCAATTCCAACTCCATCTCCAAGCATCCCCCATCGCATAATAGAGAAATTGTCTAATTAAGCTGGGACTTTCAATTGGCCATGGGCCATATTACGCATACGCCCCCAGGGGCAATTGCAGGCTGCAGATCTAGACATTTCTTACTCTTTGCGCCTCGTTACACAATTTTCGATAAAAAGCGAACCTGTCTATACATTTAAGAGCCACAAATTGCCGGCATAAAGTTCAGGCCTGAGTTATTAGCATAAAATTATTAGCCATAATTCAAAAGTCAAGCGATGGGCACATCTAGCCGCTTCTTTTGGCCCCGACTTAAATGGCAAACGCTTGGCCAGAAGGCAGCCCGATTATGGCCGAAACGGACAGGCTGACAAGGAGACCAGGTCAGGAAATACTAGTTGCGGCATAAGTTATAGCCAAAGCGTGTTTCCTTTGCATTTTTCTATTTTGTTGGCTAATTGCAAAGAAAACGAAAAGGCTTTTGCGACTTTTTTCGACTGCTGCGACTTTTGCGACTTTTGCTCTCTTTTCCATTTTCATTTTCATTTTCATTAAAACTTCCAAAGCTGGCTTATATTAAATACTGTGGCATGCGACAGCTTACATGCCACATGTTTATTCATAATAGCCGCTGCAACACGCAACAAACTCCAAACTCCAGCCGGTTGCAAGTTGCAAGTTGCAAGATGCAACCACAGATCCCCTCTAGACGTGCTCATATGGCCTGCACCCGCTGTGCCTGTGCCCGGCCCGACTTGGCCTGGCCTGATTCAGTCAGTCAGTCAGTTGGTCAGTTAGTCTTTTGGCCAGTTAGTCTGCTAGTCGGGCAACCGCCTAAACCCAGTTAGTCTCCAGTCTGTAGTCTATAGTCTCTAGTGTCTAGTGTCGTATCGATGCCATCAATGAGAAATGGAAACACATTTTATTTGTATTTTTCTCTCTCGATTTTCTATTGATTTGTTGCCAGATTTCTTGTTTTCCTTGCAGTGTTTACATAATGAAATGGCCCCACTGTACCCCACCACAGTGACCACTTTGTTGTTGCCAAAGTCTACATTGAGCTATGCGGGTGCCAGCCAGCGTTGCCAATTTTATTCAAGAAAAAAAAGCTGTTTTTACCGGAAAGGGCAGTTAAATAGAGCTAAAAACAAATTAAACAAAAAAACAAGCAAGAAAACAGCTAAGGTATTCTGAATATTTGCCATTTTCAAAAAAGGTTTTTACTAGCTTTCAAATTCTTCAATTGCTTAACAATATAATTGTTTTTTTTTCCCTACAATATCGAATGCCAATTAAAGTTATTGCAACTTTTAGCTTTAAATTAAAGGTGCTATAACTGTTCTTTATTTAAGAATGAATTTTGTATGAAACGGCTAACAAAAACTTAGTTATTTATATTATTTAAAACAGCTACAGCTTTACAACTTTACAGCCAGATTTGACGGGAAAAAAGCGGATTTGGCATTAGTGGTGCCTACTTATCTCATATGCGAGAGATATCGATACAGAGAAAGAGAGAGAGGGAAAATCTCTCGTAACCAAGTCAACTCGATCAGGCAGCGCGAGGGGCAGGGGGAGGGAGATTTGTGCGATGTTAACCTTATTCAATGCTTATTGTTTTTATCTCGTCTGTTATTGTTATTGCTATTGTTGTTGTCGTTGTTGTTGTTGTTGCCGCTAAGACCTCGCAATGTCGTGGCGCTACCGTTAACTTGTAAATGCTCAAGTTACGAGTACTGTTAATTACACTGCGCAAAAACTATGGCCAAGACAATCGCAATTGCCCAAGTTTAAGTTGCGGCAAGTGCTAGAACGGAAACTAACCAAAGTTAATGGGATGAAACGTGGGTATTAAGTTAAGTACTACATAAAATAAGCAAGTATTCTAATAATATTATATACCTAATATTTCAACAAATAAATTTTAAGTTTCAGCTTAGTTATAAATAGCATACTAGTTGTAATTAAAAGATTTTCATAGACAGAGTAAAAGTTGTAGAATTTTTTATTTTTATAATAATTTAATGTAACTTATAAAGAAACAAAAAAATATGCCGAATTATTTGTCACTTAAATGTGTAAAAAATGTTGCAAATTTTAACGCAGTCTCATAAATCAAAAGTCCATTTTATAAAGTAGCTGAGTCTTATCAACATAAAGTTATTGCCATTTCACAATCACTTAAAATTAGCCCACTCTGTGTTGGACTTTATAACACTAATAACTTAATGGCATAATTATCGCACTTGCTACCAATCCATCGAATATATCTTCATTCAACGCTTTTAAGCAGGCTTTTCATACTGACATACTTTTGCAGTGTTTTTTTCCCGCTTATCACACTTCCTATACACCTTGACTCTCAGCGAGATTATACTACATGGTTTTTTGTTGTGTTGTTTTATTTGTGGCTGACTTTTAATGGACTTTTGGCCATAAAAAATGCACAGTATGTCAGTGCAGTTGCCAATTAAAATGCGCCTAGGATGAAGCCAAGAGGAAAGAAAGAGCGCAAAACAAACAAAACTTACTTATCGCCCAATGCGATGTGAATGAACAAAACAACTAAACAAAAAATAAATAAAAAAAATATATAAAAAATCACTTCGATTCGCGCATTAAATTGAAAATGCGAACCCGTTTTTCAATGCAAACACAGATTTACATAATGTGCTCCAAATGGGCAAGAGGCGAACATAAATCTTGAGACAGGTCAACAGCATAAACAACAAAACCGAAAAAAACAGTTAAAAGCCAATGACAATGACAATTGCATGCGGAAAAGTTGGCCTAAAGCAAAAACCCAGGCAATAAGGCAGCACAAATAGACCAAAAGAGACACAACACCTTACAGCATGCAAATTGAAGTTCATGGAAAATCAATTGCATGAAAGTAGCCCCGGACCAAACGAAGGGGATCGAAACCAACGGAGTCCGATTTTTGATGCCTAGGCAATTTATGCTATTGAACTTTGCCACATGCAAATTTGCCACATTTCACAGTAAGTAATTGTGGCCGCTCTATATACATAATGTTTGAATATTATTCATCATAAGCTGTCAGTTGGAAAATGAAAGGCAATGTAACTGCATGTTTTAGCTTCCCTTACACATATCTCAGTGTTGGGTCGTAGATCTTGTTATACCCTGTACTTATGAAATGGATAAAAACAGGGTTGATAAATTTGTATAGCAATGTCCGTCTATTTGAATGAACGCTTAGATCTTGCAAACTATTTAGAGTCCGCCCTTTTCACGGCCTAATCGATAAAATTCTAATAACGAACGTAATATTTACCATAGAAGCTTGTTATTCAGAAAATATTTGCTTAATCATCTTATTAAAATATACTGAAAAGCGAATTTAAATCGGTTGAATAACATAGAAGTTATTAAAGAAACAATATTGCTTGTTTTCTAAACGTGGCCATTTGATCATGGTACAGACAAGATAAGAAGAAACATTGCTGCTGCGCTACGTATGATATTTTATAAATATTCTTGAATTACATTTTAGTTATAGGGTGCAGGGTATTCGATAGTTATGTACATCCGACTGATCGGCACCTTCCCTACTGTCTGTAGCTGTTGCTGTGGCATGTTTGATGTATGTTGCAGCTTACGTTATGAATGCCTACAGCATATATCAATGGCAAACACTCAAGATGGACCGTTTTGTTTAGCTGCCACGCTTGCCCTGAAGTGTTTGAAGTGCACTTGCCTCAGGCATCACATGCATGTCTCGAAAGTTGCCGCTGGAGATGCCACAGCCAACAACTCAGAGACACTTGCCAGCTGATTTAGTTGACAGCACGAAAAACGTGCCATAAACTGCAAAACAATGGGGCAAGTTAATGCAGTTGCAAATCAGATCGATGAGGCAACGCTGCTTCTGACTGACCCACTGCTGTGGCAGCGTGTGGTATTTGCTACATGCTACTCTTCAGTTGCCCACCCATTTTGTTATTTAACTGCTGGCGCTTTTGTTCAACATTAATTGCAAATACTGCACTCATATGAGCACCTACGCGCCCCTCCACCTCCTTCTCCTCATCCCCTGTCCCTGCCAAGCCGCTTGCGAGCCTTACCATAATAAAAATGCTACAACAAAAGGGCATGATGCCGCAGTTTGCGTTAAGTTTGGGCCACGAAAACTGAACAATAATCAGAAAAAAGGCAACAAAACAGGCCGTCAGTGGCTTGTAACCGCAAATTAGTTTGAACACTATAAAAAATACGGAGCAAGCCTTGCGAAAATTGTTGGAAAATGGAAATACATTGCAATATCAGCCGCAAACTGGAAAAATCACTTGGCCATGTGCGCGCTTGGCTTTGGTGTTGTTTTGTTTTGTTTTGTTTGGTTTTTTATAGATGTTTTTTTATAGATGTTTCTAAGCTGTTAGTAAAAGTGACGCATCATATGGAGAACGTATGTAGTTGTTGCTGTGGTTTTGCCATAAGTCACTGGCATATCTATACACCTGGAATCATATTTACAACTCGATTCATTTTGCAACATGTATTCAAAAACGTGCTGAGACAATCTCTTTAAAAGGGTCTTGGTCGTGTGTGCTCTGGCTCTTTGGCATCTGTATCTCGCATCTGTATCTCGAGAATCACAAAAGACATTTGCACAAGCCGAAATCAAACCACAAACACAACAACAACAACAACCAACGGCATAATCAAATAAGTAAACAAACATAATAGCAGATAGAGCCATCACAAATAGACTTCAGCATCATTTGCGAGTTTCATTAGGAACAATAAACGTACAAAAATAAATTCAAAACAGCAAGGAAGCAGCAGATTAGTCGGTTGTAACCGACAGCAGCTGACCAGTACTTTGTGATTCAATAATATACAGAAATATCAAACACTTTAAGCGCTCGAATTTGCAACAACTTAACAGAGCCATTTGTGAGTTTTTAAAGTACAGTCTAACAACTTAACAACTAAACTTGCAATTTTATTGTGTATACATTTTGTTTACATTTTCAAATTGTATTGCGCTCAACCGCAAATGGAGTTCAAGTGAGTTTAGCGCAATGAAACAAGCGATTTATTTGTGGTTTAGTTTTGTTTTCTTAGCTTCTTTTTTGACTCGATTAGGGCTAAGCTTTGGAAGATCTGCACGTGGCTAAATAATAGCTCTAATTTCTAATAACGGAAGCAATTTGCGCAAATTAGTTTAAATATGGCCATTATCGAATGCAATTAGCCAGCATTTGGCTATGATATTTTCAACAGTTTAAGCCAGAAACGAGCTGAGAAAATGTTACGGAACCCGACAAAGCAATGTTTATAGTACTATTGATAGCCTTTCAGACTAATCGATGATTATGTTTGCCCAAAGGTCTAAAGCCTGCCGCTACTTATCTAATTGACACTGCCTTTTGGCATAATTTTTTTGTGGCTGGAAGTTGGCTCAATAGTCCGTACACCACCCAACCGTCAAACAATGACTGTGCCAAAGAAAAATGAGGCTTAAATTATTGGGCTGGCATTTAACATGACAGCCACATTAAATTGTCCACTTTGGCAACCTGTGCCGGCACCATATACGAGCAAAGCTCTGATTGCCCGTATATTCCCACATACTGGCATCAGACATCGGGCATAGAGGCATAAGTATAGCCAACTTGACTACTGGCGTTGCCAGCGATAATTGAGGCTGACACGGCCCCAGACACTGGCCCAGCTCTCCACTCTCCTCCCTCGTATTCGATCTTGGCTTGCCATGGCCCCAGGTCTCTTAAGGAAATGCACCAGACAGAGTTTTCAAGAGATTTTAATTGTCACTTTCATTGGTCGCCCATTTGCCCAGTTACCAGGCGAAATTTCAAAAATTTTAATTCAAATTTAATGCGCTCAAATGAGTTGGCATTGTGCAAGAGTCTCACACGACTCGCAGAGTGCGAATCGGCGCCCACAAAAAACAAGCCAGCTCGTATATTACAGGTGTTGCCGATGTTGCAAGTGCAACTCGTAATTCAATTTGTAGTTGAATCCCATTCAAATGCACTTTGCTGCGCGTTGTAATCTGCGTTCTTTATGCGGAATTAGCAGCGATTTAGAACTGAATCTGCATCTTAATTGGGAATAGTTACGAACCAGTTCATAGCTATTTATTCTTCGGTTTTAATACGGCCTTGAGCCAGTTCAACTGGCTCCAAGAAGATGCCGTCTAGCCATCGTCAGTTGAGCAATTTTATGGATTACGCCGAGCTGGAGGTGGTTTCTACTGGAATCTCTTGGCCGGTCGTAATTATACACATTTATTACATATTATTAAAGTCTTCACAAAATTGCATTGCCAACTTGGCCTAGTGTTGAGTTAATCGCACAATCCTGTTTTGGCTTTAAGGAGCTTGTATTTATAGCTCTGGTAAACTAGATTTTGGTTAATAATAGACTTTTGACCGGTAGCAGCTATAAAAGTAAATCTACGCAAGAACAATTTTTATTTAAATAGAATGAGGCAATTTGTAAAAGTAGTTTAATTTTGCAGAAATAGTTTATAATGTTTTTTGACTCCACAGGTGGTTGCAAGTTTTTGAATCTCACATGTGGGTGAAATTTTTTTTGCCAAATTGGTTAATATTTCTGTGAATTCGCATATAAGTCAGGCTTTTATATTTATTTTGTATTTAGATTATTTTTCTGGATTTTTGGTGAAAATTTAATAGTAATAATAATATAATAAAGTATTTTTTATTTTGTTTTTATTTTTTATAATATTTTATGCCTAACATAAATGCAGCATACTTTTAAGCTGGTCTTTAAATCAACAAGTGGTTTTTCCCTGTTTTTTGACTCCACAGGTGGTTGGAAGTTTTTGAATCACACATGTGGCTGAAATTTTATTTTGCTAAATTTGTTAATATTTCCGTGAATTCGCATATAATAAAGCCAATTTTATTTATTTCATATTCAGATTATTTTTCTGCATTTTTGACGACAATTTCATAACAATAATAATAACAGAAGTATTTTTTTATTTTGTTTTAATTTTTTGACAACAACAACACCCCCTCGAAAGTATGCAACAAGTCAAATATTTTTTTTATTTTATAGTAAGCATTTTTTTCTGGATTTTTTGGAATAATTAACGATAATTAATTCTAATTAGAATAATTTAATTTATTTGTTTTAATTTTTGTTTGGTAGCAGTGTAGTGTTGCATACTTTTGGGGCTATATTTAATTTTTTATTTTGTTTTAATATTTTCACGTCCTCGAAAGTATGCAACAAGAAAGTTATTATTTTTATTTTATATTCAGAATTTTTTTCTGGATTTTTTGTAGTTCAGCGCAAAAGTATGCTACATTTTATGGTATAAAATATTAAGCTAGTTTTAACACCATCAAGCTAAGGTTTGTGGCATTGATAGCTTAACGTGAGCTTTTATCAGTAAGTAAAACCGCTAAAAGCCAGCTTTTCAACTGCCAATTAAAATACGCAAATGGCCCAAATAAATTGCAGCACAGCAAAAAAGCCGCAGAAAGAAACTTATATAAGACAAATCCCAAGCAAACTTTGCAGAGCGTAAAGTATTGAGTTTTTTTGAGGCAATGCAAATGAAACGACAAAGAGAGCAGCGCGGAAATCGGCAACCACGCAAAGCTATTGTCATTTAGTTCAATTGAAATACAACTTACTCAATTGGCCATGAATTGTTACAGCCACAAAAAAATACAAAATCCAAATGCCTTGTAAATAGTTGAATATAATTATTGTGGCATAATTTAAATAATAGCTAACAGTGCAAATTATAACGCCAACATTTGATAGGCAGTCTGTCTATAATTCGATGGTTGCATCTGTTGCCCACATGAGATTGTTAACTTATTGCAATTGGGCACAAAATGATGACAGCGAGTTAAATAGAGAACATTTTTTAGACGCTGTACTTTAAAAAAATACAAAAAGATCTATTGAATTTGTACAAAGGAAAAGCATTTATGTAGTATTTTGCAATGCTGTGAATTTTATTATGATCTTATTAGAAACAGCTAAGATATGCAACCGACAATTTGCTTGACTGTGTGTGTATTATTCCGACAGTAGCCGTCCGACTGATCAGCTCCTTCCTTACTAGTTTCTACATCGAATTGAATATTGTAAATAAATTAAGCCATAAAGGGAAACTGCAGTATGGCAATGCAGTCTGAAATAGTAAGAGCTCAATTGGTAGCTTTCAAGCATAGCAATAAATAAAAAATTTATAATTTATACTGTTTTATAACTAGGAAATGTCAAGCCCAAAACAAATCAATCTCCATGCCTATTCCCATTCGATTTCAAGACGCATATATAGTTTTCTCTTATGTTTTTATTTTACAGAAAATTCACAACTTAAATTAGCATCCATAACATTATTATCTTACTCGGCTTTTAGTGTCATGTGTGTATGTAAAAGGTTTCTCCGATGTTGCAACCAGTGAGAAACACATGCCACTGCAACGTTTCGACCTGCTCGTATTTTGTTTCTTTGCTATACAAACTAAATTTGCTTAGAGCACTAAATCGCCAGGGTTCCGCTTAATAGTGTGTCGCATAGGGACTCGCATAGTGTCCATAATGTCCGGAGTCATACTGGGGCACGTACTCGTACTGTGCCTGGTTGTAGTAGCCATCGTCGTAGTCGTAGTGAATGGGCGCAGCGGGGGCATAATGCTTGGAGACTGAAGTATAAATAAAAATATAATTAATGCAATATTGTTTCCTTAATATCTTCTGTATTTATTAACAGATTTCAATGCGCTTTTCAGGATGGATAAAGAAATTGCTGGAAATTGGATATTCCGAATAACAATCTCCTAAGTTTAATATTTGGCTGGTTTTCATCGATAAGGGTGTATCTGCCACGCCTCTTTCTGTCTTTTACATATATTCTCCCAAAGTTTTGATCAATTTTTAATGGGTACCGGGTATAAAAAATCAACTAAGCTGTTGGATTTTGAAATTGTTTTAAGGCTTTGTGAAAAATGATTGAGCAAAAAATAAAAAAATAAAACTAACAGCAGCTGTTGTTGTTGTTGCTGTTGTTGCTGTTGCTGTTGCCGATGTTGTTACAATTGTTTGGGCATTTCTTTGCTTGCCCATTTTGTATTGTCACGAATTTGTAACAAGCAAAGTCAATTGGTCACAGGTGTTGTTGTTTTTCGTGTATTGCGTTGCATGCAAATTGCTGCGCAAGTTCGTTGCCTAAGTCTTTTGTTTGCAGCAATTGGCAAAGTTTTTGGTGCGTCTATTGCTGCGCTGCGCTTCTTGTGATTCTTAATTATTAAAAATAGCAACTACAATTAATGTGAGTTTCACATACACAACAATAATTCCCAGCCAACAAAAACATATTGCGACATTGAGAAAAGATGTTGGCGCTTGGCTGGAAAATCAGAAAAAGGGGCAACACAATTTTCCGCAGAGGCACTGCCGCAGCCGCAGCCGCAGCTTTTGTGGCTGCCACAATATGACATAATTAGTGTGGGAAAACGATGGAAATACTAGCATATATGCTAAGCAAAAACCTGAGCTAATCTCTCGGATCGACTGTGAGGAAAGCCAACTCATGACATAATTAACGGACGGGGGCGTGGATTGCATTAGTCAATGCGCTCGGCATCTGTTACACATTTCACGTTTGCAGTGACTCAGTTTAGACGGACGAGTGCGCACAGCTCAGCTAATTGAGGGATTAAACTGTAGTATTATCGTAGTTATATGTTAATGGCATGCATATGGTCAGGTTGTCTTAACATATTTAAATACGGAATCTATAAAATTTTGCTTGAATTTAGGTTCATTAATGTATTCGTAACACTTTCTGAAATATTAAAAATATAAGATAATTTCCTAATCATTTCTAATGCACGTATAGTTTTGATTAAAATTATTGTAAATTTTGTCTATGCTTTACTGATGGAAAAATATGAAGCATGCGAAATGTCGAAAAAATAAAAAATATTTTAAGTGGGGTTTCGCTGGGTTCTATTATTTTATATTCAGTTTTTTATAAAAATCTGGTCATCAGAAAATTGCTAAAAATCAAAATATATCGTGCCAATCGATAGCTACAAGTTTCAGCTTTTATCAACAGCTTTTCAGTTTGAAAATGCCCATTTGTATATTTGTTACGAATTCAATAGGCTGCATAATACTCCGGCTCATAGATGTCATCGTGATAATCAGCTGGACGCAATTTGCGATATTGATTGTTAAAATAGTTGGCGTGACGCCGGAACAGCTTGAGCATGCGATACGTGTTCATGCCTAGAAGAGCAAGAGCAGCGCATCAGACAAAGCAGAGCAGACAACAAAGGCTACAACTAACCATATTTACCAGCTGAAGGTGCAACTGTGCTAGGGTGACAGATCGTGAACTATATAACTATAACTTAGGCTATATCGTACAATGCTGCTACTTACCATAGGGCGCAGGTTGGGCAACTACCACAGGAGCTGCCACGGGTGCCACATGTGGCTCGTAGTGGCTCAAGATGGGCTTGTGGGCCACAATGGGCTTTGTGACCAGCGACTGAGCGTGCACAGTGGGACCAGACTTGGTAACAACCGCATTGAAGCCGTGTATGGGATCGGCAGTATAGTCCACAGTGCGTATGGAACCATCGGGCTCCACCAGCGAGTACTGACCTATAGTTCAATCACAACTAATTTTAGAAAGTCTGCCAACATTAATAAACATGCAACTTACCCTTGACGACATCGCCATCGCGTGTCTCATGCTGAGACTTGACATCGCCCGTGGTATGATCTGCCACGCCATAGTTGAAGGCGTATTTGGGATGATCCTGTTGGTGATATATAGCAAACAGTATGTAGTTTAATGTCAATTTTGTGTGTTTTAAAACCCTTTGCTTTAAAAAAAGTATAAAGGTATGAACTTCTAGATCTTTTAAACTATAAGAGTTAGAGTCACCATGTTTTGTATGTAGGTTCTCCTATTAATTTTTTATATATTTTATGTATTTTAAATATATTTAAATTATTTATTTTATTTTTTTTTACTTATTGTTGCTAGTTTTTGTCTATTTTTTATCACTTTTTTCACACAAACTCACGTAGTAATCCACAGCATATCCTGGCCGCGCCAAAGCTAAACTGGCGCACAAGGCCAACGAGAGCAGAACAAAGCACAGGAAATTTGCCATTTTATATATATGTTGGAATATGACAAGTTATGTTTTGAGTGGCTTTAGATATAGCTAAAAGTAAAACACACAAGATACAGATATTAATTCAGCACTTTGCACAGATCCTTAGCAAATAAACACGTACTCTTAGTACTGCAACGGCAAGAGATACAAACGACGCCAAGTTCACCGGAATACTGTGGCTATTCTTACGGCGGGTTTCCATTTAAATAAGCGCGAAATGTGCGAAAACAGCGACGAGGCAGCGCAGTCGGCTTCACTCTTGGTTTCTCAGTCAGTCAACTGTAGCGACAGCGACAGCGACGTCGACGTCAGCAGCGGCAATGTGGTGAATATGAATATATATGCAGCTCCAGTCGAGTGTTGGGAGCTGGGAGCTGGCGGGGGCAAGGAGCAGCTTGTGAATGAAGTTGCAGCATGGTACAGGGGGATGTTGCTACACAAACCCGCTGAATGGTGTCTGGGCATGTAAGTAGTGCAAATTGGCGACAGATTTTCAGATCTCGGCATTGTGTATAACTCTGTTGTTTTATCCCACATCATATAGTCATTCCGTCATACCGTCATCCAGTTATCCAGTCACCTCTAGCGAGTTTACAGTGACTGTTGCAGCTCAGAATGTTATTACGTGATTAATCACAGCTTAATAATTAATTTCCTTAAACTGAAACAAAAGACTTAGGCAACGAACTGCAGTCTACGCAATCGTTATTTGCCCTAGACTTGCAGCGATTATAGCATAACAAATAGTGTGCAATAAAATGCAATTTATTTTAACAACTTAATTCTTAACAAAATCACTGACAATAAAATATATCTCGACTACCTTATTGCTGTGAAAAATCGGGTCAAGTTGCTGCCACAAGTTATGCAATTGTCTTTCGCATTTGCCTCAACAAAAAGCCCTAGTTATTTGGCACATGCGAAATTCTCATTGATCTACTTGAATGAAAACCCAAGACAGCAAAAAGTCAAGTCTTAATCCCCTGCAGCCCCTTAACTGGTTTGTTCTTGGTTTCTTTTTTATTTTTTTTTTTATCTGGGCATCACGGCTGAAGGTCAAGCACGGCAGCAAAGTTCAAACGCAAATACTGCCATTCTAGGCAACACAAAAAAAATATTATGCCAGCAATTTAAACTAATTTATATTTATAACTAGCTGTGGTCAAGTTTTTATAGTTACTCAATCAATAATAAATTCAAAGAACGCAATTTTTTAGGTATTTATTATAGTTAGAGTATTTATTTTGAGTTGTGTTCTTAGCTTTAAAAGTCTATAAGGATGTTTATACTTCATGCTAGCTAATTTATCTGAAATACTTTGTTCGGTCGGTTTTTAGTAAATGTTCTGTTTACACCCATTTTAATTTTAATTTTTATTTAAATCTCATATAATTCACTTTTATTGGGGTGCTTTGTTAAACACATTGTTCCCACGGATATTCTACATTAAAAATATTGAACTAATTAGAGCTGAATAGGGATTTAGAGAAAACTAGCCGTGCAATGAATACGCTTACTAAATAGATAATATAAAATTAAACATTGAAAACATTTGAAAAGAATTTTTTTAGATTTAATATGTATCTAAAATAAATTTCCTAATTTGAAGGTTCTTTGAAATTTATTTAAATAATTTCCAAACATTTTTGACTTCAACAGATATTCTAAGAGATCTTGTTAACTCTGTTCTGCTCTGTTCCCATATTTAGTATGCGAAATGGGCACAAAAAGTGCAAATGTTTTTGCTATTAAAGTGAACAATATCTACTCATACTTAGCGCAAATTAACGCTTGCGATTTGTCGTTTATGGAGTACTTAGTAGAGCGTATGAGAAAGACTATATCTAAGAAACCGATCAGGCATACATGCTCGTCTGCTGTTATCCAAGTGATTTATAGTTACGTATGCCAACAAAGCATCTTAGCATAAGCTGAGACAATTTCAATTTCAATTTTAAGTCTAGAGTTTTAATTTGGTTTTTTTTTTTTTGCTCATCCTTGAACCATGTTGAGAACGTGCCAATTGAGGTTGGCAGGCAAACCAAACTTATTAGATAAATTGACAAACCGCAAAAGTCACAATAAAAATATATATATTACAATATATACTACAATATATATCTAGAGCTAAGCCAATTTGTGTGTTTAGTTAATTATCCATGCTAGTTTATGCGGCCAGGTCAGTCGCAGTGCATTTGGGGCTGGGCTTTAACCCATTTTTCCCATAATTAAATGGGCGTACTAAACACTCTAATTAGAGCTGAGCTCCATATTTGCACGTGAAGTGCGCGAAAAGCAGCTGAAACGATTTTTCTTGCTGTTGACCAAAAAATGGAAAAAAGAAGGCAAGACAACCTTCAGCACTTGCATACAATTGTCTCCATCTCCGCCCTCGTCTTTGAGGGTCTTGAATTTCAGCTTCGACTTCGGACTGTGGTTTGTCGGCAAGCGATGCGAAAAAGTAAACAGTGAAGACGGAGTAGATCAGTCGGACGGAGAACTACAGTCGTACGTAACCGACAATAGCAGACCCTGTACTTTACACCTTCTAGCAAATTATGTGTTGCATATCTTCGCTGTTTCTTATACGCTTGACAGAGAAATAACAAATCTGTTGACTTAAAATTGTGACTGCTGTAGTTTTTTTTGATCTGATTGCAGCATAGGAAAACCTGCCTACCAAAAATGGTGTCTTCAGCTCTGATAGTTTATGAGATCTAGATTTCAAGACGCACGTCCTGATTATATATTTATTTTGTGGTGTCTACCACGCCGTTCATTTGCAGACTTAATAGACCCTTTTGTTATTTTTTAAAGTACAGGGGGTAAAAAATATAAAAAAATAAAACTAAATACTAGATTAAGCCAATTTGCATGTTTGCGTCCGCCGCCAAAGCATTTGGCTACGCAGACATGATAACTCGATGCCCAAGTCGCTGCTGGGAAAATCAGCTAACGATTGTCGGCATTTTCCGAAGGTTTTCTTTCCATATGCAGCTTGACAGTTTTTCTTAGGTAAGCAGCAGCAGCAGCAACCGCATGACACATGTGCGTGGTACTCACAGCCTTGTCTCCCCCCTTCCACCCCCGCGAAAACAAATGCTTGGCAATTAACCAACAATAAATATAACTAAGCACTAGAATCAAATGTTGCATGCACGCTAGGGTTAAGAATGCAACAAATGTAGCTAGAAAACACAATACATACAAATGTTTCTATTCATATTTTTGTGTTTTCCTAAATGTGGCGTGCAGTTCGACTTCAGTTTTGTGTTGGAGCGTGGCATGTGGCATGTGGGAGTGGAATTTCCATTATGCTGGCCATAATAAAGCAGCGTATAAATCTCTTGCTTCGCTTTGAAAACATAATTAAGTGGATCGTAAAAATATGATATATTGTGTCAACGGCAAAGAATTAGCTAACAAATTCGCTATCATAAAAACTAAATTATTATAAATTCTGGGTTTCCCCACATCCAAGCAACAAATGTTGGTCTAGTATTGTAATTGATTACAGACTCCCATACAAACGACTGTCTTGTCATTTAAATTAATATGCCTAACAATTACTGAGATTGCTAAAAAAAAAAGTGCTGAAGATGAGGATAACAATATTATTCGTGAAAGAAAACAAAGGAAACTGCCGACGAAAATAAAAGGGGTGAGAGATAATGGACTGGTGAGAGAGAATGGAGTAGAACTGTTGAACCATACATATATTGTCGAGGTGTCAAATGGTACAAGAACTCTAACAAGACACGTGTCACACTTGAAGAAAGTTATTTAAGGTGAATTTCTAATAGCGATAAAAGAGGATGAATGTAGGAACCTGTGAAATATACGTCACACAATGTTCAGGGGTTCCAGGCAGTTCGAATATAAAGTTAGTTCTAGTTTAGCTACAGCAGTGAGCAGTACTAAGCAGATTATATAAATATATATTTAATAAAGCGTATAGCGTGCGGTTCAAGAACAACTCAAGTGAGGAATATAACTTAATTTATTTTATGCTTTAGAAAAACAAATAAGCGGAATTTTTTTTTTAGTTGCTAGGACCACAACCGATAAAACTTCCGTGGCGTATTATTTCCAAAAGTCTGAAGAACGAAGTGATACCCGAATACCCGATTCCGCTGCTATAGCTGTACGATGATGGCCAAGAGTAAGCCCAAGACCGACAAGAGCCCCAAAAACTAGGAAGCTGAGCGTAAAGATGTCCAGGATGCATGCGTTTTTATACAAGGTTTAGTCGGTACCGCTGGCATTGACTCGGAAGCCTAAGCTGTTGCACTTAAGAGAAATATTATATGGAATTAGTTTTTGTTAGTTTGCAGCACGTTTAATTAATAAATAAACTAGATCATAATTCAACAACGATTAATCGATTACTGCTGCCGCGCCTGCTTTTCGATATGTCGATTAACAGCTTGTTAAAGAAAAAACCAACTCAAATATAATTTAAAATTGTTGGCAGTTGCCAAATATAAATAACAAAATTTCTATGTTTTTAATTGAAAGCAAAACATATTTAATTATTTAATTAACTCTGAATGATGTTAATGTTCACTGCGGACTACACAATCAATAATGGTGCATTTGAAGACTCACAAATTGCTCAAAGCGCAAACTGCTCATATGGAATACTCTGAAGTCGATGCAATTGAAGATGTGCCAATGCCCGTGAAGGGGCAGTTTTAAGTGCGAAGCAAGAGAGGGAGAGGAAGGAGAAGAGCTGACTGTAACAGTGACTTGTGGCCAAGGCAGTTGTTTTTGTTTTTTGGTAACGTCGACTTTGACTTGGTTTACTTTTGACTTAGCCAGTTGGTCACCTAATTTTCGCTTGTTTACAGCGACTAATTTGACAATGGGCAGTGGGTAGTGGGCAATGGCAATGTGTACAGTGGGCATGTATTTGCTTGCAACATGGGACAACTTCAAGGTGTGAATGTTGCAAGCGCAAAAGGAGAATCTGTAGTTTGGTTTTGGGTGTGGGTGGGCATCATTGTTGTCGGTTGTCCGTTGTCGGTTGTTGGTTGTCGCTTAGTTGGTTACACCTGAGTGCCCCTGGGACTGCCGCATCTCTGCGGTCGGTGTCCGGGCCAATTGACTGACCATTGTTAACAAGAGCTTGCAACGCGCCATGAAAATGACCCGTGGCAAATGCGGACGCTGTAATAAAATGCAAATTAATGGTCTGCCGACCTGAGGAGCTGCTATAAATTTTGAACTGTTAGCCAGAGAAAGAGCGAAGTTGGAAGTTGGAAGTGAATTCTCGCACCTTGTGGCCAATTTGTTGCAGGCTGCTGAGTAGATACTGCTGCCATGCATCAAATTAACCCTCAAATAATCCAGTTAACTATGTTATATAATTGACGCTGACAGGCGGCATGCATAACTACTGGCTTGATTATGCCAAATAGTTGTACTACTGAAGCAAACTGGCCCATGCATGATCTCCACTCCATGGAGTCTGTTGAAATGTTTATTTATGCACAGCACAAATTTCAAATCACTTATACTAATTATGTCTGCCCAGTTGAGAGCTCTTTGTTGCCATCGTTGTTGCTGCTACTGGGCATTAGTTAATTATTAATGACATTTTTCAATTACGCAGACAGGCGTTGACATTTACACACCACTGTGGTGCCTAATGGAGCAATAAGCGCACACTTTTACTAATGTTATACAATTTCACTTAGCAAAGGCATTTAATCGCTTCATCTTCTGTATTGCAAAGCTATCGATCGTTTACTTTGAGTAAATATAGGGTATATATACAGCCGGTCTTGCCTGTATGTCGAGCCAGAGGTGATAATCCCACCTATATTAGCCCCAAAATCTACATTTTTTTGACCAAATACGGTAAAGTTTGATAATAATTTTGAAATACAATTCGTTCACGCATCAATTTTTACAATTTTAAAACAAATAATTTTTTTGAAATTTTTTTTTTTTAAGCTTAAAAATTTTTGCAAAAAATTTCAAATTTTTTGTGATTGATTTATCATTTAAATATTAATTTCGCATCCAAATGAAGACGAAAAAACCACACCGCTCGAAAATTGGTTAAGATTTGATAAAGTATTCAAAGTTCAACAAAACTGGCTTTTTTCGATTTAGCTGTGAAAATTCCCCCAAGATGCTGATCTAATGTTTCATAATCTAAAATCTACTAACTAAAATGCAAATTCAGCCACTGTGCAACGCTGTCATCTAGTTCTAGCCGTCGAGTTGCGGTAGCTCGATTTTATTATCTGTAGATTGCATCAACTGCGATGCATATCTTCGGCTTGTATCTTAATGCTGAGCAGCAGCATCCAACCAATTGGAATGGATAGACAAGCACGTGTTGCGTACAAGTCAAAGAGTATTCGAAGCTGTTCGAACTTGAATGTCAACTGGTTGAATCAATTGCTCGGCGGTGCAGCAAAAAGTCGTTCGCAACTGTCATTTTTCAAAGCAGAAGATGCCTGGTATTTTGCAGCAAAGGTTACTAGAGCAGCAGCTGGATACAAGTCCAACTTACTAAGAGTTAGTACAGGTTGCTAGCTAGCATTGAGCTAATTCTGCATGAGCTTAGACCTCTGGAGGCGGGGGTTTTCTTCGAGTTTTGGCTTTAACCGCTAAGAGTACTTCCTTCCGGCATTTCCTAGATCATGGCATAATAGAGGCAAACACCGAGATGACCTTAACTGTTAAAGAACCCGGCCAGAGGGCAGCCAAGAGCGGCCAAGAATGCCCAAGCTAAGACGCTCCGACTAGGCGCTGTCTAATTAATTGAATGCACGTAAAATGATTTTGCTTCTCTTGCCATTCTTTTTTGCTGTTTCATTCGCATTGTCTTAGTTTTGGCGCACATTTAAACGCCTCGTTGGTTTCTGATTTTCAGGCAATGATAAATTCGTCTCTTCCAAGTTTTGAGGCGTCTCTTAAGCTCTTCTTGGCCATAATCATCTTCACGTAGCGCCCATTAAGAGATCAATATATCGCTTACCGCTCGTTGTTGCTGTGGGTTTTACTTTTGTTGTGGCAGCTCACACATAAAAGTGACGGAAGTGCCAAGATTTGTTGCAGGCGGAAGCGACTACTATTTTGTCTTTGGCTTAAATATTTATAAGTTATTATTTACACCAGACACGCCCCCCCACCATAGAGCAAAAGAGTGCAAGGCAGAGGACAACTGGAGCAGGCTTCCGTTGTCTTGTGGTCACCAGGTGATGGAGAAACCTTAGTGGAAACACATGAAAGAAGAGCTATAAATATTGTATTGAATCGGAAGTACCTACCGACTCTTGGCTGAACTTGTGACAAACAAACACCATGAAGTTCAAGATTACAAAGAAAACCGAAAAAATAAGAGATAGGTAAAAAAAAAATATATTATCTATAGGGGAATATTATTTGATTTCATTATCTTTTATTTATCTCGCCGGATATCTTAACTAAACTAAACAGTTGGACTTCAGTTTTGTGTTGGAGCGTGGCATGTGGCATGTGGGAGTGGAATTTCTATTATGCTGGCCATAATAAAGCAGCGTATAAATCTCTTGCTTCGCTTTGAAAACATAATTAAGTGGATCGTAAAAATATGATATATTGTGTCAACGGCAAAGAATTAGCTAACGAATTCGCTATCATAAAAACTAAATTATTATAAATTCTACAAATTGTTCACAACAATAGGGACACCCAGAACAACGCAAGTGAGGAATATAACTTAATTTATTTTATGCTTTAGAGAAACAAATAAGCGGAATTTTTTATGTTTTTTTTTATTTGCTAGGACCAGAACCGTTAAAACTTCCGAGGCCTATAATTTCCAAAAGTCTGAAGAAAGATGTGATACCCGAATGTGAGCTTCGCACCGGATTCCGCTGCTATAGCTGTACCATGATGGCCAAGAGTATGTCCAAGACTGACAAGAGCCCAAAAACTAAAAAGCTGAGCGTCAAGAATTCCAGGATGCATGCGTTTCCATACAAGGCTCAGTCGGTACTGCTGGCATTGACTCGAAAGCCTAAGCTGTTGCACTTGAGAGAAATATTATATTTTGTTAGTTTGCAGCACGTAAAATTAATAAATACAAAAAACGATTGTTGGATAAAATTTAGAATACATTTTAGACTTACCACAGTGTTAAAAGAATATAATCTCCAAAACGCACGATGTGAATACTATGAACGTTTATATAGAAGTAAGTAAATACAATATAACAAAAGTATTCAGCAGTTCAGTATTCAAAAGAGAACTAGATCATAATTCATAATTGAACTTGCAAACTTCAACAACGATTAATCGATTACTGCTGCCGCGCCTGCTTTTCGATATGTCGATTAACAGCTTGTTAAGGAAAAAACCAAACCAAATATAATTTAAAATTGTTGGCAGTTGCCAAATATAAATAACAAAATTTCTATGTTTTTTATTTGAAAGCGAAACATATTTAATTTTTTAATTTACTCCGAATTCAAGATTACAAAGAAAACAGAAAAAATAAGAGATAGGTAAAAATAGATATATGTATATTCACTATAGGGGAATATTATTTGATTTCATTATCTTTTATTTATCCCGCCAGATATCTTACTTAACTAAACTAAACTTAAACTGCATTCAAACTTAAATTAGCATTTTTAAATTTTAGTTTTAATTTCTTTGTCGACTGATTTTAGTGGATTTTAAATAAATAACTAATGAGAGGCAAAACTAATTATAAACAAAATAATTGCAATTTTATTGATTTACATAGACTTATAAAAATAATGAATAAACTAACTAAACTTAACCACAAACAAACACAAAAATGCCCAGCCAGCAGCGAACGTAGTAAGTAAAGCTTAAAAGTAGGTATTATAAAATGTTTAAACAATTTGCGCCCAAAAGTATGCTCGTTAAAACCAACTAATCTAATCTAAGTCAGACTCAGACCACCAGTCGGGCGCACTCGAGAGTATGTATATTAAACAACTCCGACAGCAAAAAATTTGGATACAATGTCCACAGATATATTCCCAACCGACACCCCATTTTTTGACCATAGAAAAAAATGTATAAAAACGAATATTTTAGTTTGCCAGCTTTTAGATGATATCGAATATCCAAGGTAAAAAAAATATATATTTTAGGGATAAAATTTCTTCTTATGAAGTATTGATTACGGATTGTACGCCATTCAAAATTCAGTCATTTTCCTTTTTCTATCACTTGAGTCAATCTGTTAGCATTTGCCTAAGTTATACTGATGTGCACACATTTGCCTAGGAACTATGACATTAAAAGCACTAAAGCGTATGCCATAACACGATATAACTTACAAATACCAGATGTTTACTTGCAAATGTTTATACCTCATTTGATTAGTTGTTATGGACACCTTTGGGAGTAGACAATCCCATGGCTACCAATGCACAGGCAATTGTCAGTAGAAATTAGCCCGGGAGAGTGAAAGATAAAGCCCCAAGTTTATACGTCAGTATCTGTCCATGTAAACATGTAAATATGTCACTTTCAATCATAAATCGTAATTGCATCTGGTTAAATAGATGTTGACGAGTGCTACCTTCACCTTTGGCGAACCATCCACAAATTATAATGCAGCTAACCCATAATTGTCAACCGGAGATTATCGATAGCATTGGCCAAGTCACAATTTGCATAAGTCGGTGCTATAATTATAGCAGCTCTTTAATCGAAAGGCAATATATATATTATATATTATTAGATTTAAATAGAATAAACACAGTTGGCATTTGATTTTGTAATTCACTACATTTTATATTTATAGCATTTTGTCGCAGTTTCAATTAACTTAAATTAGACAGAAGTTATGAGACATGTTACAAGATATAAATTCCCAATTTATATTCGTGTAATGTATATTCCATATTCTGTGTTCTGTTTGCTGTATTCTGCATTCCTCATCTTCTCCTTTTTATCAGTTTCGTGGGCGTGGCATGGGCGTTCGTTATATAGTATGTACAAAGAAGGAGGTTCAATGTTTAAATTACACGAGAGAGAGAATAGCACGAAAGCTGTGTATGAGCGAGAGAGTAAATGTGAGATGTGTGATGTGTGAGAGAGTGAGAGCGCAGCAGCGGCAGCAGGGGAATCCCCTGGCTGGCTGCTCCGATTGGTTATTTACAAAAGTGAATGACTTGAGTATTTAGCAGGCTTCAGGCATGAGCTGCAGGTCGTCAACGTGTCGCATGCTTAATAAATACGAAGATAAGTGGGCGTGTATGGGTAGGGAGGGCGTGGCTGTTGGTTGGTGGTTGGTCCTGGGTTCCTTAGTAGTGGGCCACATGCGCGTGGGCGTTGTGGGTGGCATAGCCGTAGGCGGGCACGGCGGCGGCATGATGCGCCAGGGAGCCGTGGTAGGGCACAGCTGGGGCGGCGGCCACATGGTGGGCAATGGCTGGGGCATGGGCGACCAGAGGGGCGTGGGCAACCACAGCGGGGGCGGCATGGGCGATCACAGCCGGGGCGGCATGGTGGACGGTGGGGGCGCTCTTGTGGACGACTGCGTTGAAGCCGTTGTGGTCATCGGCGGTGTACTCGACGGTGCGCACCGAACCATCAGGCTCCACCAGGGAGTAGGAGCCCTTGACAACATCGCCATCGCGCACCTCATGCTGGGACTTCACATCGCCGGTGTGGGAGTCGGCAACACCGTAGTTGTAGTGGTACTTGGGGTAGGCCTGCGAACAACAACAGAACAAAGCGTCAGCACTCGACCGACTCGCTGTTGCATGCCACACGCCACACGGCACGCCAGTTGGCCAGTTGGCCAATATGCTAATGTCGGATGGCTCCGACAAGCGTGGGAAAATGCACGTTAAATGTCAGATGGCGACCCTGGCATACTCACATGGTAGTCCAGACCCTCATCGTGGTGTCCGTGTCCGTGTCCATGGCCGGCGTAGGCCAGGGCGGGGCCAGAGGTGTACAGAGCAGGACCTCCGTGCAGGACTCCGGCGGAGGCGGCGCTCAGGACAGCCAGGCAGATCAGGGACTGTTACGAAAATAAAACACAGTTTTTTGTTAGACACAGCAGGCAGCAACAAGCATATATATCGTGTATATGGCAAATCGTGTGATTGCGCCGACTTCACTATATCCGTGTCTGGCACTCACTTTGAAGAAGGCCATTATGCTTTTTAGGGTTTGTTGGTTTGGACGCGTGTGTGCGATACGTTGAGCTGAATTCAACTGATAACTAGAACCAAGAAGGAAGCTGCTTTTATATACGCAGACAACGCCCGAGCGTCTAACGCTCAGCTGAGCCGAGCATAAGCCACGATTACCAACAAGCTCGTGCCCCTCCCCCCGCCCTCCGCCGAGCCCCAAGCCAAGCTCAGGCCGAGACCGAAGTCAAGTTAACGAGCGAGCGGTCAACAAACAGCAGCAACAACAATTGCCATTTGCAAGTGAAGCCCAAGAAGTTACCACAGCAGCAGCAGCAGCAGCAGCAACAACAACTACGCCGACTGCGACTGCGACTGCGACGTCAACAGCGGCAGCGACGCCAACGCCGCGTATCTGGCAATTATTTTATGCCTCTGTTTTTCAGTCGAGAAAACGAGAGCGAAGTTCAGTTAGATCTTAAAAAGTGGAGTATGGACTGTGTTGTTGCTGCTGTTGCTGCTGTTGCTGCTGTTGCTGTTGCTGTTACCATGGTTTGTGTCTTGGAAATGTAAATTAACCGAAATTAATCGTTTTTGTAAGCTATAGCATATTATTATACTCCAATTCGTGCTTAAAATATTTATAATATTATTGCATTTCAAATTATAGACAACAATATTTTAGAAGTGTTTAAAACATTTGATATGTTTAAAAATTGCAAAGTTATTATTTTATTGATTGGTATATTAAGAATTTACAAACTTCATAAATTATAATATTTCAAAAAAATGTTTTTTATTAAATTGTACTGGTTTAAAGTATGTTTTTCTTGAAAACAAAATATTTAAAAATTCAAAGATATATTATTACATATTATTATTTTGTATGTCACGTATTAAAATTCTTTACAAAATATTTAAGTTCTATGCTTAATAATTTGAAATGCAAACAAGTAAAAACACAATTTATGCCATCTTAAATCAAAATTTCATATTAAATTCTATTTGTTTCATGCTTATTTCCTTAAAAATTTGAATATAAAAGACATTAACACTGCACGTTATTTGCCAATGTTTAGCTATAACTATAATTTACAAATTTGTTTATAATAATTACTGGGGTGCATTTTTAAACGTTCTGTGCATAATCAGCCAATTTATATGCATTCGTATAAAAACAAATTCAATCGAAATGTAATCTTTTAGAAATCGCAATCGCCGATTTTGCGGCACGATTTAATTGGTATGGCCTCTGCAGATAGTATAAACAAATCAAATAAAAAGCCGCATTGATGCTAAAATAAAATAAAATAAAGACGTTAAAATACACTGCTAGATTTGAGAATAAAAAACTCTAAAATAATTCCCACAAATAGCCAAAGTGTTTATGGTAGTTTATGGCATCGTTATACACTATAAAAAGCATCTTGCAGCACGAATAAAATTAGCCATAAATATTGTATACACATTTACACATAATGAAACAATGGATTCTAAGTACTTTTTGGTGGGCGGAGGTGTTGCCTCTCATAATGTAACTCAGATTGCATGCGATTGCTGCCAGCAACTGTTGCTGTTGTAGATGTTGTCGGTGTGTTCTTGCAGCAACGGCTGCAACTTCTCCTCCCCCTGCTAGGCAGACAGACTCACATGATTCATTTCGTTTTGTGGCACACGGGCAGCTTCTTGCAGCAACAAAGGGTATATAAGTTTTGTCTAATAAATCAGCTTTATATAGACTTTATAGAATTCTCCACAAACCTCGCATACCCCATTGAAACTACTTTGCTTACCAATAATTGCCTTGTAGGCCGTTTTGCTGATTAACAAAAAAGATCTTGCGCAAATGAGCTATAAAGCTGCAGGTTACAATAACTGTAGAAGGGGCATTGGGGCTACAGCTTTGAATATATGCATACTACTCAACGCTAGGTGGCGCCACAACATTATAGATACTCGTACTTGCCGCGCTTTGGCTCATTATCATTACCATAAGCATTAGCAGGCGTCAGCATATATGTTTGTCTTTATTTTATGGCTGTATGCGGTATTTGAATTTTGTCTATTTGTATTTTTGTATTTTGTTTGTATGTACTTGCCCCGTTTTGGCTCATTTAATAAATTGTCTCGAATTAGTAGCTTTGACTTTGCTGCTGCTGCTGTTGCTGCTGCTGCTGCTGCTGTTGCTGCTGCTGCTGTTGCTGCTGCTGCTTTGCCTGGCTGGCCATCGTGTACTTACAAAATTGAAGTAATCATCTCAAGGTTAGCACGACAACGACAACGGAGACAACAGCAACGACAACGACAACATGGGCAACAGCAACATGTAACGGATCACTAACAGCCACAGCAACAAGAGCAACAACAGCAACAACTGAGACTGCAATTGCTGCAATTGCTCTCATTGAATTTTCGGAGACACCAACAATTGTTACAACGGCAACAACATCGATATCTGCAGGCTGCCTGAATTAGAGCACGATCTGATTACGTCTTTGTTTAGCTAAATGACGCACACTGTGCACACTGTGGCCAATTAATTGAATTTTTCTTTAGCCAGCCATGGAAAATTCAATATTGATAATCATTTTTGCATTTTGATTGATGATCGAAGGTCTCGCACATGGGTAGGTCGCATATGAAATACTATTTAATTGTTGTGTGGGTGACGAATCATTTCATATAAAGGTGGCTAGGGTTTGTAGCTGATTTGAGATAAGAAAATTGTTGGCTGTTCGTAATAACACTTAATTATAAATAACATGCAAAGTTATATTTAATAAGAGTGGAGTTTAAGTACTAATAAGTTAAAATATTTATTTAAAATATTTAAATTAACTACAACATTTCGACAAAAAAGAATTGAATGTTATTATTTACTCACTTAATCCTGGCAATTGAAATTAAATATATCATAAAATAAATATAGATTTTTTTTAGACTTCTGCATAACTAAAGTAAGATTTGTTGCATGGTGTAATCGACTACAATAAGCTTTTATTATTTATATTATTACAATATTATGATTTATAAACCAAAAGCTATAGAAACAATTCTTTTGCAATATCTAAACGTGTCATGTTTAAATCTTCTGCCTTAACTCTGGGCACTTGACAGATATCCTACATGCAACTTGTGTTTATCTTGATTTCTGCCTATTGCAGTCAAAAATCTTGAGTCTGTTTGCCTGTCACATGAACTACAATCACAGTCATGTGGCTACAACCACTGTGCTATGGTCAGAGTAGACCGTCAGACCGTCGGACCGCCAGACACTCAGACAGCGATGACAATTACAAAAAATTTGTGCAAACGTCGTTGTTGTCCGAGTGTTTTGTTATTACAGTTTTTGCCATATTGCGCGTTTCCTTTTCATTTAATTGTGCAGCAGCAACTGTGGCTGTTGCTGTTGTTGTTGCTGTTGCTGCTGTTGCACTTATTTCGCATTAGATCCGGTCAAGAATTGCACGAGCATGCTGAGGTTTGAATGTTAGAAGTCCTCAAACGTAACCGGATTCGCAGAAACGCCCCAGCAGCCATAACAAAAGAAACCATAAACTTAATCGTCTCTCGTCATGTTATACTTAGGAGTTAGTTTGCATTTACACGCTGTTGTTTTTTCATGAAGTTTTTGCTTGTTGGCCAAAGGTGTAGAGGGGTAAAATTTATTTTTCTTTGCCCCATTTCGATTGTTTGTCAACACAGAGTTGCACGCGCGTAAGCACAGGGTTGCAAGTAAATTAGCAATCGATAAAAATATATCGCACTTATCGCAGCTATAAAGCTATGTACCGATAGGATTTTTGAAGATGTTTTAAAACGGAAATGAATACAACTGCATGAAAAAACATCAGCGTGTAAATGCGGACTTAGAGTTGCAGTTGCTGCTGCTGCTTGGAGTTTGGAGATCTGGGCACTTGAGGCCTGGGCATACTATATTTCTTGTTGCGGGTGCTTGAGCTTAGCAATTGTTGACGGATTTCGCGCAGTTGCCTGGCAGTCGAGTCGCATAAGCTTGCCCACATGCCCCATGCCAGATGCCATATGCCAGATGCTAGATGCCACATGCAGCAGGCTCTCGAGTGGATGTTGAATCAACTGTGAGTCTAAGTATGAATACAAGTACGGGTACTCGCCAAAAATTTGTTGCAATTAAAGCAATTTGTGTGCGTCGTTGTTGTTGTCGCTGCTGTTGATTGAGTGGCAAATTTTTGTTTTTGTAATGTCTGCAATAGGCCGAACCGCAAACAAGTTCGTTGCCAGAGTCTTTCGTTTGGGGTTCTGTAAAATTGAGCATGCCTTTGCGCAATTTACATACTACAAACAGATCAGTTTAGCTTAGCTATCTGTGTACGCAAGTTATAATTTAAATTAATTATTCAGAAATGATAATTAGCATGTTATTGGAGCGCTGACTCCATTGGCCAATTAGCCATTTCAACATGGCCAAAGCCAACAAAAGCACAAAAATGTCCGAACAAATTATAGAAAATAATACAAACTGCTGATCGCTTTATTCCAAGTGCCACAAAAGAAGCTAAAGAAGGGGGAAAAAAACTGCAGCAGCAGCGTTTAAATTTATTAATTCAACTGCGCGCTGACCTTGAAATGCGGTTACAATGAAATTGAAAAAGAAATCATCGTTGTATCAGATTCAATTCAATTCCAAATCCGAGTTCGAATCCGAATTCCACAATGATTGAGCAAAGAGATCACAAGAAAATAGATATTGCATAGAAAAAGCATAAAAGTGCTTAAATGCCAACGATTTCAAAACGTTGGAAGAAAACTGCAGGTCATATGTGAAATACTATAAAAATGCTACAATAAAACGTCGACCGGCCATTCAGGGAGTTGCTACAGCTATTGTAATCGATTTCCCGATAAATGCAAATGGCAACCTTGAACTGTAAGATATGAATGCGTCCATTTTGTACAAGATCTAACGCAACATCCGACCCACTTACAAAGTGCAGCCAACGCACGACAAGGTCGAATTCTTTTGAATCATTGGTAAAGTTTTCTTTTCAATAGAGTTCGGAGCTGGAGGTTTGGTTGGGAGTAAAGTTTCTGACAGCTTAATGTCAAAGTCACAGCACTTATCTGTGGGCGTGGCTTATCAGCTGTCCAATTACCTGCGATATATAGGCAGCATGAGTAGGAAAATTCCAGCTACAGTATAAACTCGGCAATTATGTCGCTCCAAATTTACATAGTTAGATCACGAATGCCTCGATTTGTTTGCTTTGCTGTGGCTTGGCTTTGTATGGGTTGGAATACGAATTCGGGAGATCGGCAACGGCCTTGGCGGGCACTTAGAATGGGCGACAGATACAAATATATATAGATATATATACATATATATGGGGTAAGCCAGAGTCGACAATGGAGCAACCTAAAGGCAGCAATTTGCCATGACCAGAGCGGATTCCAACTGTAGCCGCCCATTGACTTACAATTTGGCTTTGCTTTTTAGATCTTTTCGCAATGCATTCACTGCGCTGCCTAAGGGGCGTGGCAGTTGCAGTTGCTTTACAAAATTTCCGCTTTAGATTTTCGTATCGAATTCGCTTTAATATGGTTTTGTAATTGTTGGCATTGCCATTGTTGTTGTCTCTGGAGTTGTTGTTGCGCATTGTTCTGGTTTTTCAAATTTGTGGCTCAGCTCGCTGATTTATTGGCTATTGATAATGTCTAGCTGTGGTCTGGCCTGGCCATTGTTAGACCTGTTGCCAGACAATGGCAAGTCGATATCTGTCTTGATGCTTTATCGCATTCCCCATTCCCCATATCCCATATCCGGCTTAGAATCGTTCACCTACAACTTAATCCAGTCCAAAAACTCTACACTTACATCTAGCTAGATATTTACGTGTGTCTCATGTGACTTTTGACGCAACAACAACCACAAATGCAACATATCTGCTGTGTTATGTGTTATATGAGCACTTGTGCCCAGGCACTGGGGCATGCCGCTTCTTATGATCTGTAACAGCCACGCCCACCGCCACTTCTGGTCGGATGCTGGCAACCGCAGAGCAGAGCAACAGTTGCCAATCGCTCGCTAGAATTACACAACTGACATGCGGCTATGACGATGCCGTAATCACAGATTGAGGGCTCCCCGTCTCTACTCTGGTTCCACTTTGGTTGCCCCACAACGTGGGTGTCAACTGCTCGTTAGGCGTCTCGGAGAGCGCGTGTTTCCATCACCCGGGCTATCAGCGCCATCAGCAACTGCTGCCCCACCAAATTCAATTTTCAAAAGCAACAAACACAATGCAAGATCATGTCCAGTTCGTAAATTGCCTGGGGTTATCAGGCAGCTACACGTTTGAGGTGTTCCCGCAGTCATATCACATGGCCTAACTGCCACTCCACAGCCTGTGGCATGCCGCGTCTGAATGTTTGCGTTTATTAACAATGAATTCGGTAGCAGGAAATGCGGGCAAATTCAAATTAACACCTAATGAAATCGATACAATTAATTGCGATAACACATGTTATCGGGCTGTTGCTAAATATACTCATTGTGAAAAGCATCGAGTATCGCAATTTACATTATTCGTTAATAAACAAACAAGTGAGCAGCTGGAAATAACAACAATTCAAATATCACAGAAATGTCAATTTCGGTTTGTTTGGTTTGGGTTTTTGGCATTGCCAAAGTTTTAATTACCATCTCTATTTAGTTGCAGCTTGTTACCGGCAGCTAAATGATGCTTAATTGTTATTTTTGCATAGCTGGAAGGCAGCACGGGTTGGCTGGCTGCCTTTTGATTAAACACAGAGAGAAGCCTTACATAATAATCTAGTTAACAAATTGTGTCATGCAGAGTGCGACTGACTCCAACTGGCCAATAGACAATTTTCTGCTGCTGTTGTTGCTGCTGTTGTTGTTGTTGGCCAAATGCCGATGCCAATAGCAACTGGTCAACTGGAGCAGCTGCTGCAGCTACGTTGGCCACTTTCGAAAGTGCTTTGACAGTCGCTGTCTTTGACTGGGCCAGGAGCAGGCGGCGGGGCAAGGAGTTCCGGGGCGCAGAATGTTGCATGCACAATATTATTTGAATAGAAATGACTTGCATAACACAGCGCTGCGCAGGCTCTCTGGCATGCTTGTCGCCCAAATGCGAGGGAGTTGCCCCAAGAGCCACAGTCAGAGTCTGGCTCTTAGTCTCAGGCCCAGTGTCTCTCTATAAAAAAGTCATTAAATATTTAAAAACACATAATCCAAGCGGGCAATCTACAATTTATGCACATTTTTCAGGGCACTCACGAACTTTTGCCACATTTGCGCCTCTGGCCGAACCACAAACAAAAACCAAACACAAACAAAAACCAAACACAAACAACAACAATCAACCGATGCTTAAATATGACAAAGCATGCTATGATTCGGACTATTAAACTGAAGAGCCCAGACAAATAACCGAGGCTAAAGCTCAACGAATACTCTATGCTCTATATGAAGAGAGCGATTAAGGAGGTTTGCTTTTCATACTTTTCGTTTCTACTCGCTGTTTCAACTTACTCTATATTCCCTTTACTGTTCCTACTCTCATACTCCCAATTTATGCTCTCTGTTCCTACTCCCTCCATTAACTTTCTGTTCCTACTCTCTGCTTCAAGTCTCCATTCATACTCCCTCTACCTACTCTTTATTGCAATTTTATCTTTCTGCTCCTACTTTTTTCTATATGTTCCTACTCTCTGTTCCTTTCCTCTGTTCATACTCCCTATTTATACTCTCTGTTCCTAATCCATCTTCCTACTCTCTGTTCCTACTCTCTGTTCCTAGTCTCCGTTCCTAGTCTCCGTTTCTACTCTCTGTTCCTACTCTCTGTTTCTATTCCCAGTTCCTACTCTCTATTTCTTATCGCTTGTCCTACTCTTTATTCCTACTCCCAATTATTATTATTCCTAATCTCTGTTTCTCTTCATTAGAGATTAAAATTTGCTACAATTCCCTTTGTTAATTAATGGAAAAATCTCAAAAAATAAACTAAATCTAAACGAATTTGCTGTTTTAAAAATTGTGGATTCTTTAAAACCGAGGCTGCAAATAAACACTAAACACTGTTGGACTTTTGCTTTCGCTAACTTTTGCATACCTTTCCTCCTAGTCAGCATAACCTTTATGAGCAGCTGCAGGGTATTAAATACAATCATAAAGCTGCATGCGGCCGTAGCAACTAGTTCAATTTGGGTGTGACTGAAAGGAAAAACTCTTGGGCCACGGCACAAATGGGTGAATGAAAATGGAAACTGGGCGAGCAAGTTGGGGCGCCTGAGTACCCGAACTCGCACTCGCACTCATACTCACACTCGTAGTCGCATTCGTATTATCCAATGGTATTGTGGGTTAGTGGGTGAATGTGCTACATGAACTCGAGTCGAGTGTGTGCATTACAATGGATAGGAGCACTCGGAGGCTCTATGACGTAGCAATTGCATTGTGTGCGGTTTGGGTTGCAAGTGGCAAAATGTTTGCACCGCCAGCAGCCGAGCAAACAAAAGACTTCGTCAACAAACTCGACATGAATCGTTGAGAGTGGCGAGAAACACACGAAAAAAAGGTATATCCATTTTTGGCAAGTTTTTAGATATCTGAAATTACTTTAATATGAATTTGAAATTGGATTTTTTCCATGACTTCATGCTGGTGTGGAAAACAAAGAAGTTAATGACTTTTTAAACGAAATGAGGAAGTAAATTTCATTCGATACGAAGACTAATTTAAATTATTTCTTTTATAATACTGCTGGGGGCAAATTAATAAATTCTAACGCCTAATGTATCATTAATTACAATGATCAACAATAACTACAAACTCACGATTCAAGGCGTTGGCCAAACTGCCAATAGCCAAAAAAAATCTTTAAAAAAAATATATAAAAAAATATATATATGTAAGATTCCGTGCTGAGCTGCAGTTCTAAGCTTATAATTTAAGTTCCACTTTCGGTTTTAATATTAAAATGAAATTATTTTTTTTTAGCTCAATAGACTTTGTAGTGTGAGAAACTTGGTAACTTCAAGAAATACAAAAACTTTATACGCTTTGCCGCACTCTATAGACAGCGGCATGATTAATGAGTTTGCTACGATTTAAATCGCTGTAAGTATATATGTCTGTATGTCTGTACATATGTAAATATATCTGCATCGCACTGTAACTAATGACTCAATTCGTGGCTGGAGTAATGGCAAAGAAGCGCTTTAATTGGCACAAAATGTTGTCATAATATTAACTTTGTCTCCGTCTCCGCCGCTGTCTGTTTTGCAATTGCGCTGCACGTAATTAGTTCATTTGTTTAAAGCACAGCTATAACTATAACATCTGCCTGTCCCGCTGTGAAAAGCCAGCCATCGTGTGGAAAAGATAGGCAGTAATTATGTCAAGGTCGTGCACAGTTATGCGGCATAATGTTGGCATTTTGCATAGCTCGCCTTCAACAATCTCATCACAACAAATGACTTAGGCAACGAACTCGTTTGGCCAGCCGCCAATAGAATTGACATGTGCAGAGCCATAGACCCAGACGACCGACGAGCTATGGGTACTACCTTCAAGTACTACCTAGTACTCCGTGCCAGCCACATCACGCACAGTGGCAAATTAGACACCTACTTAAATACTCTTACGGCAAGTAGGAGAACTTGGTTAGGAGAACTCGGATTTACCAAATTTAAATTTGTTATTTTGAATAAAACAATAGATTTTTAGAGACTTTGAATTTTACAAAAGAATAATTCCATAAATCAAGTTGGGTTAACTAAAGATCTTATAATAATATACAATAAAAGATATAATTTTAATCAGTTACAGAATATAAAATATTAAATTTTTTAAGTCGTTGGAACTTTACAAACCGAATAATTTAAAGATATTTTCAATTTTCCAAAATCCATTTTGGTATTTAATTTAATTTAAAGACCCAATAGTAAATATAATTATAATTTGTTTATTTTTTGTTTTGCAATTCCTGAATTTCTAGTAAATTGTATAAATATAGAATTTATTTTATGAATATTTATTTATCATAGTGTATTTTCGTAGTTTCATAGCTAAAATTTCAAAGTGTTAAGCATTTTCTTTTTATTTGTGACGGCGTTTGTAGTTTTTCATATTAGTATAATTACTTTTTTAATTTAAAAAATATTTTTTAATTAACTAATTATGTTTTGCAAATTATTTGTGCCTTTTTAGGTATTTTTCAAAGTGGTTTGGCCAGCTCAGCCGTTGACATTTGCAACACGAGTTCGGAAAACTTGAAACAAGTTACGCACGCTTACGCACGCTGCCGTTATGAATGGCAAATGCACAAGCCTGCCACATGTGGCACGTTGTTTGTGTCATTCATTAATTGGCCACAGTCAATGACAGTACAATGACAGCACGAGCTGCACACATTGCGTACAGTTAAGTGCAGCCAAGGTGTGCGAGAATGTCAGGGGTGCAACTGGGCAATGCAACCGGTTGGAGGTGAGCAGGAATTTAACGTGCGTAGTTCAAGTTTAGATTCCGCAGTCTATGCAGAGGCTAATAAACTCTACAGAGAGTAGGGAAAAACCAGTAAGAACGGGACTGATCAATAGTGGGTAAGTCGGACGTAACCGACAGTAGGAGATCCTGCGCACATATCTACAAACCACTTCCTCCCTTTTCAACCGGGTCGAGCAAATTGTCTGTTGAATATCTTCAGTGTTTCTTATTCGATCGTAAAACAGCTTACAGCATTGATGCTGAATGCCCTGAGCTACGTAAATAACTAATTTATAATCTGTAGCTTTAAAATTGTAGATGCTGTTTCATTTTGCGGTTAGTTTCACTAACTTAATAGACCCTTTTGTACATGTTTAAAGTACAGGGTCTAACTAGCATTAGATTTATTGCAAGCTGACTAATAAATTCAATTTATGAGATATATGTGCACTTTAATATTCCGGAAAAGTGTGTAATTTTGCATGAATAATGACTGCTTATCGCGTCGGGTGCCAACTTTTACTTTGCGAAACTAGTTCATTAGCATCAACTGGTTATATAAAATTCTTGCGAAAAGAGAGAGCCAGATTAATGCATGTTAAGTCATGGCAATATCTTTTGCAGACACTGTATAATGACGGGCGTTTATGCCGCCCAGTGGCAAATGTTAGCTGCCCTCTGCTAACCCATATAAACGCTTGGCTTATTGCAGGTTACAGGGTATTTAAGTGCAGCAAATTATACACCTCAAGCCCAACAGCGTGCATGCATATGATGAAGAAAGACATCAAATGGCAGTACACCATTTAAACCAGATGCCAGATGCCATATGCCATGCACCATGCACCAAATGCACTAATGGCCTTGTCAATGCCGTTGCATGCCTTGAGAATTTATACATTCACAACAATAACAATAACAATAACAATAACAATAACAATAACAATGACGACAATAAACACAACGAGGGGCAGGCAACACCTTTGCAAGACCATAATAAAAACCGCGCATATTTGGTGCAGCATAAAACAATTGCAATTGTTTCACTTTTTATGTGGCATGAGAATTTCGAGCTGCAGCAGGATTGTATGCGCTCTCATGAGAATTTCGTTTACCCAAGATATCAATTAAATTTAAAGCAACCGGTAAGCGAGAAGCAGATCGGTAGGACGGAACCTACAGTAGCAGACCCTGTTCTTTCTTTTTCTATAATCTCTGCCTTACTCGCATAGGCAATCTATGCGTATAAACAAACCACATCCCTTCTCAGTCCAGTCGAGCGAATTGTCTGTTGCATATCTTTGATGTTTCGTAAGCAGGTCTCCGCATCGATGGAGAAAGCCATAGGCTACATAAATGCTAAATTCATGGCTATATTGATATTTTTTTGCCTCCTGGTTTTTAGACCCTTTACTTTAAAAAAGTAAAAAGGGTCTATTAGTTTAGTGCAAAGAGGAAATGTGTGTAACACCCAGAAGGAGGCGTGGCAGACCCCACAAAGTATATATATTCTTGATCAGGACGACAAGCCGAGTCGATATAGCTTTGTCCGTCTGTCCGTCTGTCTGTCTGTCTGTCTGTCTGTCTGTCTGTCTGTCCGTCTGTCTGTCCGTCTGTATAGAACACCTAGATCTCAGCAACTATAAGAGCTAGAGACACCATATTTGGGATTCAGGTTCCCCTATTCAGTAAGCAGCACGAGTTTGTTTTAGATTTTGGATACCTCTCCCCCTTCCCCCGCAAACCGCAAAAAGCTGCTGTAGCCACAGTTTTAAAGCTATTGATTTGTAATTTGGTATTTAACTAGTTTATGACATTCTCTATCAACGCTGTGAATTTTGTTCCGATCGGATAAGAAACAGCGAACATATGCCACAGACAATTTGCCGCAATTGGCAGAGGGGGGGTGGTGTGCCTTGCATACGCGGGTAGCTTAGTGTGTGTGCGTCTGATTGTGTTTGTATGTACATTAATCAAAGTAAAGGGTCTCCTACGGTCGGTTACGTCCGACTGTAGCCTCCGTCCCACTGACCTGCCCCGTCCCTATATTTTTTTTTCATTTTTCATTTGCACCAACTTAATACACCCTTTAGTACTTCTTTTAAGTACAGGTCTTAACGAATGGTCTAACTAAATATTAATTAATTCAGCAACGATTTTGTTAACGTAATGCGCCAAAGTGTGAGCTATAATTGCTATTATTTTCGAAAGGCAGCTTTAACAACTGAATTAAGTTAATTAGCCAGTTCACATAAATAGCATTTAGAGCACGATACCACGATAGCTGTTGCTATCTTATTTGCTTTTACTTTCATCAGAGTCTAGATCATTTTCTGTGTGACCTTGACTTTAACTCCAGCTGGCGATCCGTTATTGAATCTTATGGCAGCTCATAAAATTGTAAGCATTTTTTTATGCTTAATTAACTTAAATTATATTACTTTGCATGCCCAGGTGTTGAGCGAGGGTTTTCGGTTAAGTACATTTTTTATTTCAATATTATTTTCTGTAGCTTGTAAATCGGTTAGGGCCGCCAGCTCAAGTTCGTTTAGCAGCATAATTAGACACGCCAGCTTCAAAAGATTAATTACACCGAAACTCAAATGTTTTCGAGTAATATGAATCACATTTAGAATACAAACTGCAATTAAAATGATACATGAATTTAGCTGTATTTAAAGCGCACCCTAATCAATATTAGACACACATATGGATTGCATAATAGCTATTTTATATATCATAGTCTTGGATCATTGAAAATCGTGGGAAACTCTTAGCAGTGTGTAAGACCCAGTGGGAATTGATTATATGGAAGTAAAACAGCTTTATGCTGTAGGTTCTCAGTGTAAAATAGAATCAATTAATGTTCCAATTAGAAGAACTTTTAATTATAATATATGGCTCCTAAAATAGTTCTGTTATTGGATTCAAGATTAAAATTATTCGATACCTATTAAATTTATTCGAGAATATTACTGAGTTTAAAAAAATCGGAGGCATGGCTGACTTTGTAATGGCAATTCAGTTAATAAAATAATATATTCTGACTGATTTATTGGTCTTAAAAAACGTTCTGTCAATTAATGTAAGAGCATAATTACTGGGTAAAAAAAGTTATTCTAGAATTGTTTGGAGAACACTATGAGAGCAATGTTTTTGAAGTGCAACTGGGTAACTTGAATTGCACTTAAATTGATATGTTTAATATAACTAGCAAAGCTCAAGCTGTGGCAGCTACGATTAGAGTCGACAATTTGTCGCAATATGCAAACCAAAGACTGATCGAGTGCAATTAACAACTGAATTAGCATACTAATAGCATAACAACTATGCTGGCCAACTGGCAAGTTTATAGCGCATACCCAACTATTTATAATACTCCTATTGAGAACAGACTTTACGAGCACATGGTAGGAGAGCATGAATCATCCGAGTTGCGCCTCTGGCAGTCTGCAAATGGTACTTACTTGATGCCAAAGTCGCTGACGAACTAAGTACTGACCAAGTCCAAATCGGCTTTAACAGAGCATGAATGTGAGGCACCGCCGAAGGTCAGGCGAGGCAATCGGGTGGGTCAACTGCGTCGGCTGAGAATAAAAGTGAGATCTCAGCAAAAAAAAATAAAAACAAACTGCAGGCAATTCGATTTTCCCACAAGTAGAGAACGAGTTGGGGCGTTGTAAGTGCAGTTTTGTGACTGTTGTCGAGTGTTCTTAAAAGTTGTTCGAGCGTTGAGTGTTGAGCGTGTTTCCCATTCTTTTATTTTATTTTATTTTATGACTAAAGGCGCCGCCATGACATTAGAAGCTGCAGCGATTGCTGCGATCTATTTCAATATTTTATATCCTGTAGTACGTTGTCGGTTCCGCAAACGGTGGCAATAACAACAGCGTCTACACCCACTGCATTTAAGCCGCAAACAAATTGCGGTGGCACTTGGCCTTTTAGCCACGACTCGGAGGTGGTTTTTGTTCGCTCGTTGCGATTATGTGTCAGAACCAGATATGGGGGCGTTAGTATACATGTTACTTATTTAACCGAAATACTCGTAACTCTCAACTAAAAGCGAGCAAATCGCAGCTCTAAACGATTCTACAAAATTTGACTAAAACTTGGCAACTGTATAAGAGTCAAAATGTTAAAAATCTGACAATGGTTCACACTCTGTTGAACTACGTTAGTAAAATTGTTTACAATTTTGGCAATATGTTCAATTAATTTTGCAGACAATGCTATAGAAATAAAAGGAATTTTAACAACAGAAAATATATCTAAACAAATCTGTATAATAAACGAAAACACCAGCGAAAAATCTGTTCATAAGCAGCTATAGTACATCTGCAGTATTTGCTGTTAAACGAATTTTTTTTTTTAATAAATTACAATTTTTTAAACAGTTGCTGCATATAAAAAGCCCTAATGTATGCTATGATTTTATCAGAGTTATATCTATTAGTAAATGAAGCATGCTTTTAGGCTTTTTAATATTAAATTAAAACAAATAAAATAAATACTTCTAATTTGAATTAATTATCGTTAATTATTACCAAAAATCCAGAAAAAATTATAAATTATAAATATATATAATAAATAATTAAAAAAAAGTGTGTTGTTGCATACTTTCGAGGGATTGTTGTTGTTGTCAAAAAATTAAAACAAAATAAAAACATACTTTTATTATTATTATTATTATAAAATTGTCGCCAAAAATGCAGAAAAATAATCTGAATATGAAATAAATAAAATTGGCTGCATTATATGCGAATTCACGGAAATATTAACAAACTTAGCAAAATAAAATTTCAGCCACATGTGTGATTCAAAAACTTGCAACCACCTGTGGAGTCAAAAAACAGGGCAAAACCACTTGTTGATTTAAAGACCAGCTTAAAAGTATGCTGCATTTATGTTGAGCATAAAAAATTATAAAAAATAAAAACAAAATAAAAAAATACTTCTATTATTATTATTATTATGAAATTGTCGCCAAAAATCCTGAAAAACAAAATAAAGGAAAGGATTAAATATTGGTTTTTGGGCTTTATAAAAATCAACTTAAAATTAACAATTTTCATACAAATCAAAAATAGTATTAAAAAAGTCCAAACACCAAATATAAACAGCTATATTTACATATAATATATTTAGTTTTCATTTTCTTCAATAAATACATATGTTGCAATAATGATAAGCGCTTAATAAATAACAACAATTCGCAAACACCATTTTTGTTTTGTTTAAACTAAATACTAGAGGGATAATGCATAATATTGTAGCTATATTAAGTACAGGAAATACTCTTTGGATATATGTTATAATTATATGTATGTGTGTGTGTGTGTGTGCGAGAGGGAGGAAGGCGAGGGTTATAAAGCAAATATTTAGTTATAAGTACATTATTATTATCATAAACATATAGTAGGTGTAGGTATCGGTATAGGTATTTTTTCATTCCGTTCTAAACAATACTTTATTTGCAGCTCGAATTTGCTAGATTCCATGTTGAATGTGACTCTATATATATAGTATATATATTTTACTTGCGTCCTAAATTGCAGATCTTAAAGTGGCACGGCGCCATATCTGTAAGGCAATTTATAGAAATCGAAAACATTAGAAAATCTATTGATTTATTGGCGGTATCTTTCATGCAACACTTACAGGGCTGTGAACGGACTATGAGTATACATATAAGTTGTATCAAGCATGCAACAAAGAGTTTAACATTTATATATATGATATCAGATATCGGTCTTGATCAGCTTTAACTTACACTGCACATTCTTCTTTGTGTTGCGTTGGTTGTGTGCGGGATTCGCGGTCTGCTTCTTGCTGGGCATGGTCATCTCCTCCAACTCATTGTTGCCCTCGCCCTGCATTTCGCTAATCTCATAGAGACGCTCCAGGAATCCCAGCTCCAGGCGTTTGCGCTCCAAACTCTCTGCCCTGGCATCATCGAAATCAGCCCTGATTAGTAGGGCCGCAAGCGAGGGCCACTTCTTCAGATAATAGTTCATAGTCGGAGCTTGTTTTTCCTGAGCCTGCGGAGCAACAGTGCGTATGAGTAATATGCAAATAATAAAGTTGTAAATAAAATATTGATGTTACCATTGGCTCGTAGGGCAGCGAAATGTCCTCGTTGCCCAGGCCCAGCTCATTGTTGAGCTCCAGGGGCGGGGGGCGTGGCAGTGCATGTCCAGTTGAAAATAGCACAATTGACAGCAGCACAAAGGAAATGGTCAACTGATTGACGATTACGGCTGTCGAAGCCATCATCGCGTTATGTGCTGCAAAACAACAACAACAAGAAAAATAAATTATATAGCAATTGAAATTGTGTTGAGCTTTTCAACTTTTCTACAAAGTGCGTGAGTTTATTTCCAACTAGAGCAAAGACAATTAAGCAGAACCAACCTCCCCTAAGCCAACAATCCGCCCCTCTGACTGACGCTTACGCAAAAAGGGTTTCGTATTACACTTTCAGTGAAATCAAACAAAGTTGCCAAGTCAAAATATGCACAAATGTTTTTCTTTTTTTCAGCCAAGTTACGAGTACTTTCGTTTTCGCTTTTTACGGGTTTCAGCCTCCAGGTGTCAAGTCACGTTGCATGCATTCAGAGGAAATAGGACAAGCTCCACTTAAACTTGACTATAAATAAGACAAAACCCTTTGAAGCCTCATCAAGCCAACGCGCTCACATGCCAATATCTCAATTGCCACATGCCACTTGCCACTTGCTACTTGCCACTTACTTATGCCGGCCCCGAGGTCCGACTGGGTCAACTTTTGCTACGCTTGGGCATGTGCAGGATTTGGGGGAAGGGAATTCGGCTAGAGACTCTCAACTCTTTGGTCGTGCGAGCGTGACGCGGTCTGCGAATGACTTAATTGCCAGTTTATGAAATATTTATGCCTAATTATGCTCAACTCTGACCTTAAACCACGCCGGCGAAAGACACAAAAATAATGTACAGTCGTTAAAATCGATGCGAAACTGCAGAATGTATGAAATATGTTCAAAGTGCAGAAGTTGAGGCCAAGTTGAGAGAAACTTGGTAACAAATTATGGAAGTTTGCAAAAAATGGTGGGCGAGTTATTAGAGAAACATAAAAAATTGATTCATTGGCATCAAGTGGGCGCTAAAATTGATTGAGATGCTGCTAAAGCATAGACTATAAAGATTAAGGCAAGGTTTTAAAATAGATGCTGTTATATTTATGTAAATTCATTAAATCAATCAATCTATTAATCTATCGCTTGTTAACGATTTTAGCAACTCTAAATTTGATAAGAATTTTAAGTAGTTCCATTGAACTCCGTTTTTAAAGCTTGTAAATGAGAATCGGTAATCGAAGATACGATATTATCTACCTGCCTGAAAAATTGTTCTTACTCTCCCTGCATAATCTCCTGTAGAAAATGTATACCCAGTACAAATACCCCCAATTCCCTACAAAATCTCTACAAATCTCCTGCCTTTAATCCAAACTAAATCTCCTCCGACTCCTCGCAGCGTGTGCCATTCTATATACGATCCCTAATCAAGTTTAAAAACTCTCCGATACTCGAACAGCAGCTGGCAACATGAGTCCAATCGAATAAAATTTATGTCGCATAGCGTATAACCTGAGAGATTTTTATTTGATTTCATCATCAGCATTTTAACAGCCGCTGCAGGCGATAAACTTTCGGTCAGATTTGCATTGGCTTACACGACTCTCCGTCTGTTTTTAATGATTAATGAGCCCTAATCACTGGCAAACGCATTTTAATGCCTCTCGGAGCTGATAATGCGCCTAGGCTAATTTATACTTGCCACACACAAAACACACACGAAGCATAAATTTATATATAGAAAAATCGACTATATAAATACTATGTGCATTTGTAGATTATATGGCATTTCAGATTCATCTCAGATTTTTATTTGAAAATGGAAGTCAAGGTCTAACGCGTACAAGTTTCATTGAACTCTCGCCACGCCCCGTTATAAGTATTATCGCTAGGTCAGAGGCGGGCATTTCTCCTATTACGATAACTGTTATACCATACAGTATAACTGTAACTACTATACTGAGGGTTATGGCTATGCTACTTAGTATAACTAATTGCAACTATAACGGTATAGAGGTAGGCACAACGAATGAATTTATTTGACAGCTGAAAGTGACGTTTATTAGAAATCGTTTCCAGTTATAGCTCGTGATATCTCCTACAATATACCAGGGAAAATACTCAGAGAGAAAAGGAAATTGCTTTTGGTTTAACACCAATTTAGAAAACAAAATTTATTGTTTTGTATAACGTTAAAAGATTGTCTAAAGTTACCCATTACCTATACCTAACATAATCTTTTAAATCTATGGAAAAAACAACTACATTTCATATGCTCGCATTTAAGTTTAGAATATTTTTGGTACCCAATGATTGGTAATTTTATTGTTTAAAAACATTGTAAATATTTTGTTATCGAATAACAAAATAGTATTTATACCTTATCTATAATATTTTTGTTTGTTTATTGAATGTGGGAAAATAAATTCAGTTTTATATAAGGTATGCTACAGTCGTATCTTTTCAATAAATACGTATGCTTGTTGTTTTTTAGGCGAACCCGTAAGTACGTCATTGGTGCTGGAAAAAATATCGCACGACCACACAATCAAAAATTGAAATTCTTATCAACAATAAAACAAGTGGCAAGTTCTGACACGCCCTCTTTTTCGTATATGTATAGCTAGATGTGTGTATTTGTGCACTGGGGATCCAGCGGAATTAACCTAAAGCCAAAAGCTATCGCCAAATCTGTAGCATCGCGTTTGGCCACGGCGTAATAGTATTTCATGACCTCAATTCAGAACTACCAAATTTCACGAGACTTAAAACTCGATCTGTATAGTTATCAGCCATATAATACTGCTCATCAGGGCATTTCCGATTCCATTTCATTATTAAAAGTCATACATTTGCGAATATAAATTTGATTTGGCGCTGATAAGCCGACTATGTTAATTTTTTTAAAACATTGTTGAATTAATTTAATTCAAAGAATTAATTATTGAAATAAATCAAACTGTCACAATTTAAATATAAGCTGATATTGCGATAATGCGAGTGTATGTACGCTTATAAAAATTAAAGCTTATGATTATTTATAAATAAAAATAATAACATTCAAAAATATGTATTATCAATGGACGTAAAATGCCGTAGGCGCCATGACAGCAAGATTGCATGAATGGTGGTGTGAGCACAAAATGAAAAGATATAGAAAAAAAAGAATAAAAAAATCCCCAAAAAATTTTACAAAATATATAGATTAATTTTCATATATATACAAAAAAATCATCAATAAATCAAGGTAATTTCCCTTCACATCGAACTTTATTAATTCTACAAAGATTAAAATTATCTTTAATGTTCTAGAATATTTCTAGAATTGTTGAAAATTCGACTTACCTTTGCAAACCATAATTACAGCAACTTTTATTGGAATTCTATATCGAATTTCACTGTATGCACTTGAAAGTCTATCTTAAATCACGCACAGAAGTTCAAATAATTTCAGATAAATTTCTCAATTTATTTATTTAGCGGCGTTAACTGTATTCGCTTGGCCTAATCTTAACCGTTAGGTGTGACAGCACTGAATAAACGCAAATCCAAAGCGTACATTTGTTTATATAGGCGTTGACGGACGTTTCAGAACCGACGCAGAAAAATAAAGGGTAAATCAACAGGTACAGTCAACACACGCGCAGTCAGCTACAGTGTTGAGTAACGAGCGAAAACGACGATGACACTCTTGACTTCGGCAATGCAGTGGGCGGGCGTCAGGTTTTCCAGAACTGGCAAGTGGGCGGGCGTCTAGAATGGCGGCACTTGAAAAGTTCTGCTACTTTTGACTAATGTGAGTGTAATCGAATTACGAATTACGCGCAATCCTACGATGCGATGCGATGGGTTACGTAGTATTTAAATTTTATGGGGGGCACTCTATGTTGAGACGTTCCTGACGCTTTCTCGTGCGTTCGCAAACTAAACTCAACTTAGGTTTTCAGAATCTTATACGCTGCAGATTCACTGATATTCACCGATCTCTGACAACGCTCGCTCTCGCTCTAGCGATTACGTACAACAAATCGTTGAGTCTTTGAGAACTTGGGTTCTCAAAATATTACGGTGTTGAAAAAAGGAAAATGATTGTGCAGATTTAGGAGATACGAATATGTAGTATGTATTTTATTTATAATTTTTCAAAATTCCTATAGTTATCGGGGTAAGAATTTCCAGAAAGATAGAATAACAAAGATTAACTTAACGTCGTAGTATTTCATTTGAAAAAGGAAGTGAAGGTATTTTCCATAATATAACGGTCATACTAATTTGTATAATATCATTTAGTTACAAATGTTTTAACCGGGGCTAAGATACTTCATAACTAATTTGTATAACATCAGTTCGTTATGCATTTCTTCGATATTTGACATTTATTAATAAGGGTTTATAATTGTTTCCTATAATATTTTGAGAGTATATTCTATTGCAGATGTTTTTCATACTCTAAGTTGATCTGTTCTTAACGGCTTCTCATGCGTTCCCGAACTAAACTCAGCTTACGAGTTGAGAATTTTATACTCTTAAGATTTACTGATTCGACGACTCTCACTCTCGTTCTAGCGATTACATAGAACAAATCTAAATCGTTCCCGGTCCCAGACCTACGCTCAACTTTTGTCATGCCATGCTTGACAAATCGCCGCGATAAAGCCAAGATTTATTAGCCATACCCTACACAAATCAGAGCATATAATAAACATATTAAAAAGATCTTGAAAATTATTTTAATTTATTTATATCTATTTAAGCGTGATTTTATTTTAAATCTTAAAATAATGTGTTTTGAAAATTTAATATATAATTAGTATTTAGTTAAAGCTATCGGGAATTTTTATTTTCCAGAAGCGTTACCAAGAGCTAAGCTGAGGTTCATTAACATTGACCGTAGAAACTCTCAAGGTGCTTTGGCCTGTCAATAAACTTGGAAATTTTACTTGATATTTGTACATAGGTCTATGAACTATGAAACTATGCTATGCTATATGACAATTCAATTTATAGGTCAATAAACTTGATACGATGTAGCTAGAAATTTGTGAAAGTTAGTTAGGTCAATGTCAGAAATCAGGGCATATGCTAAACGGATGTTGAAATCTTGCAACATAATTGCAAGATCATACTTTACCAAAACCCCAATTTTGTTTTGTCTATTATTTATGCTGCGGACTTGTATAAAAAATTTATGTATGACGAAATATCTGCCAAAAATAACATCAGAATTATTTTATTTATAATGTCGACAGTTTTTATGTGTCTGGGCTTTTCAAAAATTAAAATTAAAATAGAATACCAAATAATTTGCCTGACACAGCAATATTTTGGGGTTCTCAAGGTATTTTTGTTCTGTTTTTAATTTAATCTCTGGATTTGCTCTTTTCTGAACTCAAAAAATCGAATGATAATGTCACCCACACAGCTAATTTTATGGCTTTGCTAACAAATTAATTTTTGATGGTTACATCAGCTGAAACAGCGATAAGCATTTTTGGGGGTAACGCATCGGTGATATAGATAAGGTTCCCACCCTTATGACATGCAAATGCGCAGATGAATTTAACATATCAATTCGAATTGACATTTATTAAAAAGTACAATATATAGATTCGATGAGACAGAGGCATTGAAATTTCAAACCGGAAAATTGCGCACACGTGCTGCTTATGCCGGCCAATTATCAGGCAGCAATCACAATCACGAGATTTTTGACTGCGCTGCCCGAGTCACACCAGATATTGTGATATATATTGTGGAATATATTGTGATATATGCAACAGCCGCATGATTTCAACAAATTAATTGAATACCTCCAATCTCGAATGCAATATATTATTTGCAATAATTGATTCCGTAACGTACAAAAAGCGCCAATGCTTTGCTGTAAATTAAAAGCTGTTTTCATAAAAAAGAAATGTTAAAAATTGCAATGGAATAAATAAATAATATTTTATAACGCACAACTTTTTAAACTGTTGCAACGAGTTGCAACGAACATGTATGAGCGCGCTGTCTCACGCCCACGCACAGTCTGCGCCATTGTGCCGCACAGTGGCTAAATCGGTGAATTTGGGGTGCCAAAAAACATAGCTTCTAAACGGGTGGACATATTTCCAAATATTTTGCATTTTATAGAAAAATGTTTTTAGTTTTGTAAAAACTGAAGCTGAGTTATACGGGGTCAAAGTTGAGTTTAGCTGCCAATGAAAATAGTTGGATTACATTTCACATTGTGTTATAATAATATGCTTAAATAGTTTTCAAATAATAATTTATTTTCATTTACTGATATATTTCAAAGCTATTTGCAATCAAAGATAGTTAAAAATTCGACGTATTACTTGTATATATTGTTTTTAGAAATCATCTTTTATTTCTAGCACGCCAAATGTAGCGGGAGAGCCACTGTGCGCCGTTGCGTTCGGCAGGCCGGCAAACGAACTCAAACTTCGATAGATGTGCTATCGATGAACCAGGGCGCCGTTCGCTGCAGCGATAGCTTTTACATCACTAATTCATGCTGCTTCTTTGCACTGTTTAGCTGGGGCTTGGAAAACGCAAAAGGGGGGAGAAAAAATTAAAAATAAGAAAATCATCATGGCCACATCGACGCTGCAGCTGGAGTTTTCCCAGGCGATGGCCGACTTCAAGAAAATGTTTCCCGACATCGATCGCGAGGTAATCGAGGCGGTGCTGCGCGCTAATCTGGGAGCCGTGGACCAAACAATCGATCAACTTCTGGCGATGTCAACCGACAATCAGGTATATATATATATACATATATATGTTTATGTGTGTGTGTGTGTGCGTGTGTGTGTGTGTGTGTGTATACTAACTGGCTAAGATATATACTGTATGTACTAACACGTATGTATAATGTGATAGAATGAAAAACTGCGCAATGAACTGGATGCTAATGTCTCACCACAACAGAGTCTCATCAATCTCAGCGAGCCGGAGCAGCAGCTGCGGCGCCACCAGCACATCGACACGCCCGATGGGGCGGGGGTGGGAACAGGGGGGGAGGCCAACTCCCTGCTGAGCACCGCATCGCCCAATCATCACAATACGGGCGCCTCCCCCAAGCAGCGCCCCCTCAAACACAATTCCAGCGCCAGCAACACGCCCACAAAGCGCACGCCCACTGTCGTCGCCTTGGCCACATCCCGTCGCTGGAATCCGCCCATACTGGGCGCTCTTCCTGCGGGATTCCTGCGCGTTACGCCCGCTCCGGGGCAGCAGGATTTCGAGCTGCCGGATGAGCAGTTTGCGCTGATGCTGCAGAACGAGGAGTTCATGAACCAGCTGCGCTGGAATCAGGACTTCATGAGCGCCCTGGAGAAGGAGCAGAGCGGCAAGGCCAAGGGCGAGGACGAGGCGCCGTTCCAGGAGCGCCTCAAGAACATGGGCAAAATGTCGCGCAAGAAATTCCTGCAAATGGCGCGCGTCTTCACCTGGCAGCGCAACAAGAAGGTGACCACCGCCAAGCAGATCGACTCGCTGCCCCTACGCGAGGAGCACAGCGACGACGAGGACCATCATCATCAGCATCAGCAGCAATCTCAGTCTCAATCCCAATCCCAGTCGCAATCTCAATCGCAGTCCAACCAAACGCAGCAGAGCCAAGCGCAGCAGGGGCAGCTGCAGCTGCGCAAATAAAGCCTGGATTCCGACCTGAATCGGAGCAGCTACATTCGGATTCTATTGTTTGTTATCTGATCCAAATCTGATTGTCTCATACGGCCATAAAAGCACATACGCGAAGGTCATAAATCGTAATCTCCTTCCAGACCCCATTACCCCCGATGTTCCCCGATTTCCCCGATAACTGTAGAAATCTCAAAGCAGCTATATAGTATATCTAGCATATGCTATATTCTAGCATATATATACAATTGGAATTAGTTTTAAATGTCGTATTATGACCTAAAGTGCAATTTTTAAACCTTCCTCCCCCCAATCCCAGTGCAATAACTCATGTGTATATTTTTGACTACTTATAAATTATACTATATTGTAATTATACCTATGATTTGGTCCGTCAGTTTTCGTTGTTGCCAAATTAGCATAATTAAGTTTTAACCATATACATTTAATACTATTTTACAAAAGGCAAAAGTTGGACTGATTCTAAATGCGTTAATTAATATACTTAATCACATCACATTACACACACAGCAAATGTAACGAATCGAAGGATATAATCTGATCTGATCCGATCTGATCTGAGCAGCATTAACTATACTATATGTATGTATATCTAGAGCACTTGCTACACTCAAAGCTAGTCATAACTAAGCAGCACATTCTCTCAATTTATGTACAGTAAATCCAGCCTAGAAATCCCCCTAACCCTATCCAAAACTAGCAGTTCTTGAAAGTGCATAAAACATAATATAATCGCCTGCGCTTAGTTGGCTTCTATACTCTCAAACGTACACAGAAATCTCCAGAAAACGATATACATATAATTTAAAAAAGAGCTCTTAACGCAAAAATAACTAAAGCGTCGTTTTTTTGAAAAGTTTTGAATGCAATTAACCACATTAATATCAGCCAAAATATTACAAACTAATTATATATATATCTACTAAACTATCATCAATATATTATATCTTATTTATGATATTCTTTATATACGATATTAAATTTTATTCGATTTGCTTTTTGACGCCTAGGTTAGTTTCGCGTTGGGGCTCGATAATACTACGAATCGAAATGTCCATTTAAAACTGTTGATACTGCAGCTAACGGTATATCATAGATGCGTTTATTGGGCATATTATTGGGTATACCTTGCATGGTTTTTGGTGGCTAGAAAGACATATATGCTATAACTATTTGATTGTAATTGTACTTGTACTTGTATTATACTGCATATTTGAAATACTATAATATACCATACTATATTATATTCATATTCCAAGTATCAAATACAGATAAATATTTGAAAATTCCACAAAATGTTTTCGTCTTTTTCTCAAGGGAAATAAAAGAATTCGCTTGGTTCTTACATGAATTTATTTAATTTTTATTTTGTTTTTAAATTTTTTGTTTTTATTTTTTATAAACATAATACATTTATTATGGATACACGTTGGTTTTTAATCTGTGTGTTTGACTTTGATTTAAGGGCATATTGGTTATTTTGTTACCTGTTACTGCTATTATTATGAATTATTTCTTCTTTTTTTTTTTCTTTTTTTAAGTATTTATTTTATAAATTTTAATTCGTTTGGGATTGACACTTGACGAATGTTCATACTATATAAACTGTTGGGATTTCCGGTATTCGTATGGTTTAATAACAGGATTTAAATCGTTTTACATGCAACAATTGCAATTGCAATCAAAATTCAACTTGGCTTTTAACTCTACTGAATGTTTTCAAGCCTGCGTTTACACGTTGAAGTTGCTTTACGAAGTTATTTCGCAACCAATTGTGTGGATAACAAATGAAAACCAGAGTTGCCTTGCGCCTAAAAGAATTTCACAAAGCATCTTCAACGTGTAAACCGCGGCTTGCGCTCTCTGACGATCTGCCTCTCTTCTTGTTTATGGTATAAATGTTGCACGCTCTCTGAGAGCACGCCGGAGTGTCATGTATGTATGTATGCGTGTGTGTGTGTGTTTTCATTCAGTTTTTATTTGTATTTTTTATGTTTTTGTTTTTGTTTTTTTGTTACTTTTACTTACACAGAAATTGATCATTTTTAAACAATTATTTGTAAATTTGTTTTAAACTAATTACTAAAAAATGGATTTTCTGGTTGTTTGCAACATTTTGACATCTCATTTGCATACAATATTTTTATAAAATATGTGATTTATGTTTACGTTTTCTTCCTCAATTTTCAAGTTGGTTTTTAGGTTGTTTTAGGCATACAATTGAATTTCGATATCGATTTAGGTTTAGCTTAATTTGATTCTGGTTGATGCTTATTGTGTGTGGTTTCTTTGAAGAGCAACATTTGTTTTTGGGGTTCAACTATATAGATAAATTTTGTATATATATATATATGTATATGTATGGGGGTTTATTGTATATATGTGTGTGTATAATCGAAGGGAATTGAAATTTGGAAAAGCGCAAAACCCATGGTTAAATAAATACGAATGTTTTTAGTTACGAATGTGAACGACGAATACAGAATACAGAATACAATTTTACAATTGGATAAATTGATAATAATTAAATGTTAATCAGCAAAAAATAGCATACAATAATGATAGTAGTAATAATAATAATAGAAGTGGTAATAATTACAAAAAACGTTGCACAGTTAGAAATAAAACATTGTCGATTGAATATTCATATCTTTCTTCTCATTTGTATATTGATTATTGCAATTTCTCTCGATTTCCATCCAAGATCTGGATCTGGATCTGGGCTTTGTATGCTTGTTACTTTTAAGTTTTTAGTTTTTTTTTTACTTGATTACTTTTAAACTTTAATCTTTACGTTTTGTTTGCTTTTGTTTCGGTTACGTTTTGTTTTTGTTTTGTTTGTTTTTTTTTGGAAGTCTTATAGCAGAACACATAGGGACTTTTTCGGTTTCTTCTGTTTCTTTTCGGGGGACTTCTTGTTGATCTGCCGGACCAAATCGTAGAAAATATCATTAACGTTCACTTTGGCTTTGGCTGAGGTCTCCATGAAGGCGCAGTTGAACTGGTTCGCCAGACTCTTGCCCAGCTCCTTGCCCACCACCCGCTCCTCCTCCAGGTCGCACTTGTTGCCCACCAGCACCATCGGCACATCGTCCGTGTCCTTCACCCGCAGGATTTGCTCCCTCAGATCCTGCAGATCGTTGAACGTCGACTGTGCCGTTATCGAATAGACGAGCACGAAGCCCTGGCCGTTCTTCATGTAGAGATCCCGCATAGCGGTAAACTGTTCCGTTCCCGCCGTATCCAAAATCTCCAACATGCACTGCTGCCCATCCACCTCCACCTGCTTGCGGTAACTGTCCTCTATGGTGGGATCGTATTTCTCCACGAAAATGCACTGCACAAACTGCACCGTCAGCGCCGATTTGCCCACGCCCCCGCTGCCCAGCACCACGATTTTGTATTCACGCATTTTCTATGCAGCAGTGCGTATATATAGCTATATATATGTGTTTTTTTTTTGTTTTTAAATCCGACGTAGGCGGGCTGGTGAGGTGGGTTCAGTTGTTGTTGTGCAAATGTTTATTTAAAATGCGCTCTCTCTCTCCACTCCACTCTTGCTCACTCTCTCTCTCTCCACAAAAAAATCACTAGTTTTAGGCGTTGTTCGGCGATTGCTTTTCGGTTGCAGTTGCAGTTCTTGCAGCAGGCTTGTTGTTATTGTTGTTGTTGCTTGTTGTTGTTGCTGATTTTGCTGCGGTTCTTTGTTGTTGCTGATAACCTTTGTGCCAACAAACAACTGCGTGTCTGTGTGTGCGTGCCTGTCTGTGTGTAGGTGTGCTCACTCTCCCTCTCTCGCTCTCTTTGCGCTCAGGTAGCAGAGTTGCGAGCGTGTAGAAATTGTTGCTCTTTTTTTTGTGGCGGGGGGCGATAAATAAATTTATGGCATCCGACTCATCCGCTGTGTGCACAGACTACGACAACAACAACTTCCGTTTTACAACAGCAATTGATATCTGCTGCTGCTGCGCTGCTGCTGTTGCTGTTGCCGTGCAACAATGCTGCCTGTGGAATGTAAGAAATGAATTTATTTTTAAATCAGATTTCACTAAAAATTCGTATTGTTTCGGCTTCTGCTCGTGCTTGTGCTGGCAATTTACTGCACTCTTTGCTTTGCTTTGCTTTTCTTTTGCTTTTTGCCTTTTTCTGTTTTTTTTTTTTATTGTAATGAACTCAGTACTCAGTTCTTCTCGCTCTCTCGCTCTCTCAAATTCGCTCTACCCTCAACATTTTTATGATTCATTTTTAGAGTTGTCAAGTGGCCGCGATTGTTGAGCAGAGCGCAAACAATGCGCACACTTGTAGCGTGCAAATCGCAGTTGCCGTTTGTTAAATGAAAACCGCAAATTATCAGCAATGCAGGCGCACACAAATTGCCAAAAATAAACTTAATTTACTATTTTCAGCAGCGAGTTTTGTTTGGTCGTTGGTTGGTGAGGGGGGAGCGCACCCGCATGTCACGCACACGGCAACTCTATTCGGAGTTTTACCTTCTTCTGCTGCGCACAAACTGTTGTTGCGCTCTCTGCACTTTTCGCACACTTTTTGCAATTGTTTGTCGCGCTGTGCCAGCTAAAATGCCACAGTTAGCGCTAAGTTACAGTATTTGATTGATAACAATATTTAATAATAAATTTTTTCGGCTCTGGCGCTTGTGCTTGCTGGCTCGCTCACTAGGGTTGATGCATCGGCTATCGGAGCTATCGATGATACACAAATCCAAATATCAACCTGCCTTGTCGATATTTTCGATAATATTGTTGCATATATCGATGATATTTGTTTTTGCATATATTTAATATTTTTTTAATTATTAAAATAATAAAAAAAATTGTTGTACAAATAACTTATGTATTTGTAAACATTTTTCTTTTCAAAAATTCTTGTAAAATTTGTTAACAATTTTGTTAACTTATGTTTAGAGCTCTGAAGATTACTGCCGAAGAATAGTCGAAATAAATTGGCAAATATATGGAAAAATAAAACAAAAATAAACCTTGCATTTATATTGCCAAGTCTAAACCTCAAGCTAGCCGAAAATACCTAAATTAATTATGGAAAGGTAAAAAATATCAAAAAAAGTCCACAATAAAATTATCGATAACACTTCTACTTTGTTTATCTTCTGCTGGCTGCAAGCAACAACAGCATGATCGCAGTTCGAACTCGAACCTGGCGTGGTCGGCAGCTACTACCAGTTGTCTCGCTCTAACCCCCGCCGAACAAACTACGCGCTTCGATGTTGCCACGCCTCGAGCGATAACGAACACCAATCGATTGTTATCAGATTTGAATTGTTGGCGCATTCTCTAAGGTCTTTATTCGTAACAAATAAAACTAAAATCTAACTAAAATTTCGTGGGGGTGCAAAATGCAATCAGCGTATCTTGGTGACCATGCCGGCGGCTATCGTGACGCCTGCCACGCGCAGCATGACGCGTCCCAGCTCCTTGAAGTCGGCGTACCGCTCGATGCAGATGGGCCGCGAGGTTTCCAGCTCGACGAGGGCGCAGGAATTGTTGCCCAGGCAGCGGGGCTTCTTCTTCAGCACCTCGCCGGTGCTCTTGTGAATAGAGGCGCTCAGCTTGCAGACGACGGCGGGCTCGATGAGCGACTGATGGTGGAGGAGCACCGGATAGCCCATGGTGATGGGCAGCTTGACGTTGAAGACGATGATGCGGCACTGGAAGCGCGTGGTCACCGGTATGGGCAGCTGGGGATCGCACAGGATGCAGCCGACGGCGATGTTGTTGATGTCCACGCCGGACAGCGTTACGGCAATCTGATCTCCGGCAAAGACGCAGGTCTGCGACAAATCGTCCAAACTGAGGGATTTGACCTGCGCCTGCTCCCTGCTGGCGCCCACGAGCAGCTTATCGTTCAGGCAGAGCACGCCGGTCTCAATCCTGCCCAGGATGCAGAAGCCGGAGCCGCTGCCCTTGTAGATATCCGAGACGGACATGCGCAGCGGACGATCGACGGCGCGCTCCGGCACCTTGAAGTTCTCGATGATCTGCAGCAGATGCGGACCCGTGTACCAGGCCTGCAGCGCCGGCTCCTGGCAGCTGCGGCTGAGATTCTCACCCGTCAAGCCGGAGCAGGGCGTGAAGGTCACGTCCGACTCCTTGAAGCCCGCCTGCTTGAGAAAGGACTTGAGCTTGTGGACGATCTCCTGGAAGCGCGTTTGGGACCAGCCAACGGTGTCCAGCTTATTGATGACCACGCCCAGCTGATTGACGCCCAGGGAGCGCACCAGTATCGCATGCTCGCGCGTCTGCCCGCCCAGCTCAAAGCCGGACTCGAACTCCCCTCGCGTGGCATCCACCACCAGGAGCGCCACATCCGCTTGAGTTGCGCCAGATATCATGTTGGGTATGAAATCCTTGTGACCTGGTGCATCTAAGAGCGTGACTATTTTGGTTTCAGTTTCTATGCGGGATTGGCCCACGTCCATGGTGATGCCGCGCGCCCGCTCCTCCCCGGTCTCGTCCAGCACCCAGGCGTACATGAAGCTCTGCTTGCCCAGCTTCTTGGACTCCTGCTCGTGCTTGTGCATCACGCGCTGGGAGACGTTGCCCGTATCATATAGCAGATGCCCCATCAGCGTGCTCTTGCCGGCGTCCACGTGCCCGATGACGATCATGTGCATGTGCCGCTTGAGATCCGCCCGCTCCTGCTGATACAGCTGGCTGGCGTTGCGCTGCGCCTGCTCCTTGGACAGCTTGAAGCTGGGCAGCTTCGCATCCTCGCCAGCGTCCACGGGCGTATTCCGGCCGGAGACGACGGGCGAGGCGGGCGCCTTGGGCGAGGCAATCTCAAAGCCACGCCTTGCCTCCCGCTGCGCTGCCAGCGTGATCTTGGCGGGCGGGGGCGGTGGGAGTGGCTTCTGTGCCGCAGCTGCAGCTTTCAGATTTGTGGGCTTGGGCTTCAGCTGGCGCCTCTGCTGCTCCTGCTGCTCCTTGGCCCCCCTGCTCGTCTCCTCGTTCAGAATCTCGTCCAGAATGCGCTGCATGTCGTACTCCAGCCGCATCGACGTCTCCACAATGCGACGCTCGGAGACGGCGTCGCCCACAACGCTGCGAACCTCATCGACGCAGCTGCTCAGCTTCGCCTGCTGCAGCTCATCCAGCTCCGGCATCTGGAATCCCTCCGAATCCCGCCTCGCCTTCCTGTGCGCCTCCTCCTCCTCGCCGTCGCTCTCTCCCTCCTCCTGTATGCCCTTGTTGCGGCTGATGAACGCCGCCATGCTCTGCTGCCCCCGCGCACCCCCTCTGTCGTACAGCCACTGCTGATCGGTGGGCGAGACGCAATCGTCGTCCACCGAGTGCCCGTAGACGTCGTCGTAGCCGTCGTACTCGTCGTTGTAGTCCATGCCGCGTACTATTCTGTGCCGCGCCATCGCTATATATTTATTTGTTTGTATATATAGTAATCTACTTAATTTTTCACTGTTTATTTCACAATTGCTGAAAACTGGAAAACTGAAAACAGCCTTGTCGCTAGGGTTGCCACGTTGTGACTGCTCGTTATCGATTGTGAGCAGTCGTTATCGATTTTGAAAAAGTGCAATCAATTTACGAGCACGTTTCATAATAATATATTATTATGCAGTTTATAATTGATTATAATAGTAAACCCCTAATTGCATTTTCTATTCTCGCTTTTATTTAATTTTCTGCTGCAATAACATTTCAATGTTTATTTCACAATTGCTAAAAACTGGATAGAGAATTTCAACAAATTACAGCCTTTGTCTCTAGGGTTGCCACCTTGTGATTGCCAGCTGTCTGAAAAGCCGGCCGATAGTTCGTTATCGATTTTGAATAAGTGCAATTAATTTTCGAGCACGTTTTATAATAATATATGTATCAGTATGCAATTTATAATTTAAAATTTAATTAGTAAATTTAAATGTTCTATATTCAGTTTTAATTGAATTTCTGCTAGGAAGTATTTTAATATATTTATTCATATGAACTAATCAAAGCATGGCGCCACAGTTGCCACTTAAAATATAAAAATGCACTCAGCATGCTCTCTTTATATTTTCAGCGCTGCTCTCTTAAACTATGCTCAAGCTTAAACAAGGCGCATTTATTGTAATTAGCCGTATTGACAATTTAGCTACTTTATTTTCGTGAGCTCTGGCGTTTTTAACGCAAAATAGCAAATATTATTATGCTATTATATTATAATATTGGATAACAGCGCTCAGCTGAGCTCAACGCAAAAGTGTGCAGCAAAGAGAGCGTCAGATTTGTAAGAGCGGCTTAAGCAGCTAAGCCTTGCTCTTAGAGAGCGCGCAGTTGCACTGAGCGAGAAGTTCGCTTTGAACTGCGTTCGATTCCAACCCGGTTTGAAGTTGTTTTGTAAATTTATATTGTAAAAAGTTTTTATTAAATATTGCCAGTGTACAATTTTAAAATAATACAATATATAATTGTAAGTCGAGTGTATAAATGTCATGGCTTGTAAAATTTTATATAGCTACAATTGGACGCGATCTAAGTTGTACGCTTGGACGGAAATACAGACTTATTTATATAATTAATTGCTCTGTAAATTCTTGTTTAAAATAGACGGAATGTTGAAGTTTTTGACTTAAACTAAAGCTGCTTTATAAGATATAGCTAAGGTACTTTTAACTTTATGCTTTACGTTAGTCAATTCAATTTCAAGAAATGAAGAATGAATTCATATTCGAGTTTAAGGCACTATATAGTCAAGATCTGTAGAAAATGATGATTTGACGGATTTAGATTCTATATATGCTAGTCTAGGTTAGATATGTTTGCTTGTGGGAGATTCACGTTGCATATTCGATTGGGAGCTGCTACTTGGAATCGATGGAGAACCGATCAGAGCAGTATTCTGAGTCCCATCCCGCTGGCGAGGAGCAGGAGCAGGAGGGAGAGGCTCCTCTGACCTGCACCGGCATAGCAATCGGTGATGCGCCGCGCCCTCATATAGTTGCCGCCCAGGTAGGTGTCGTAGCGCCGCTGATTGGTGGGAATCACCTGCAGCTGCCGCGTGGCGTCCTGGAAGATCAGATCGTAGTGTCCGATGGGCGAGGAGAACATGCTAAAGCTAAACGCATCCACGTCCTTCCGGCCGTACAGCTGCTGGGCGTAGGCCAGCAGATTGATATAGGCGTTCAGCTGGGTTTCATTGTAGTTGACGCCGCCTCGGGTGACCAATGCGTTGGCCTTGACCTTGCCCAGATTGCAGCGCTTGTAATCCTGCAGCTCGGCGCGCGTTCCGTCCGTGCAGAGCAGCTCAAAGTCATCGTTGAGGGCGTTACGTGCCCACCACTCCTTGCGCTTGCCGCCCGTGCTCTCCATCACGGTGGTGTGCTTCATGAAGGCCACATGGCCACCGCCCTCGACGAGGCAGCGGAAGGCGCCCGTATGCCCGTAGTAATCCTCGGAGGCGTCTCTGCGGCAGTATCTGTAGCTGGTGCCGTGGCACAGATCGCACATGCTGTCATACGGCACTCCGGTGTTGTATTCGCTGCTAATTGCGCCCGGCACGCAGGATTTGGTAAAGTACTCGGCAGCGGCGCGTATGGAATCACAGCCGTAGGGACGTATCCAGCCGTTGGAGAGCAGGAAGGCCATCGGATACGTCCAGCCGGCGGCGGTGTTGATGCCCGTGTGGCAGGTGTACTTGCCCTTCAGATAGGTCAGCTCCGTATCCGGATCTTCCTCCTTGGCCACCGCCACCACATAGTACTCCGGCTCACCCAAGTTGTACACCTCCGACATGAACGGAATCAGATCGTAGTTCAAACCGCCCGTATAAACATCTCCGGCATCGAATACCGCCACGTCCGCCTTGCCGGATTGGATCAACTGCATGCAGTTGATGTGCGAGTGCATCTTCTTGCAAATCAGCTCCGGCTTCAAGATCTGCGCTTTAAGCGCCGTCTGCAGAGAGGAATCAAGTGAATATAGGATGGATATAGAGTTTAAATATATTTGAACAAACCCGCATCTTGATGCATTTCTCCAGCTCGGGGTCTGAGGTGACGCAGAGCGTCATGGCCGGAATCGGGCATTCGCGAATGCCGTAGATGTACTTGATGGAGTTCTGCAGATACTTTGTGAAGGACTGATCGTCCTCCGGTATGGCCATCAGCGCTCTAGAGGCGTCCTGTAATCAAATAGATCAGTATAATTCAGAACTTCTAGAAAAACTTAAAATAAAGATGAGATGTATACCTGAAACAGTAAATTGGATTTTCCGTAGCGTTTCGATTCGAAGATGCGGAATTTCTCATACGGTATGGACGCATTACCGCCATCCAGTAAATTGCGTTCAGTTGTAAAGCTGCTGTCGAGGCGCTCATGGCGATAATTCGAGTTGTCGAAGCGATCAAACTGATTCTGGTTGGGATTCTGGTTTCTATTGAAGCCGTTGTCGTAGGGATTATTGAAGCTATCGTAGGGATTGCGGTTGGGATCATTGAAGCTGTTGCGATCGTAATTATTATTTGGATTATTTGGATCGTTGAAGCTGTTGAAGCCGCCAGATCCAAACTGCGACTGCTGCTGCGGATCCTCGCGCACTGCATCGGCATAGAGCTCCACAACACGCTTCAGGAACAGCTGATACTGCTTACGCTCCTTGAAACTACGCGCCGACGAGGTGACAATCGCATCTGCGGGCACCTGAGCCCAGCTGCATTGGCGGTAATCCGCAACGGGCACGCGGCGTCCATCACGACACAGCAGCTCAAACATGTCCGGAGAGACATTCTCTATAAGAACAGAATTTAGATTAGCTTTTGAGTGTTATAACAAGCGCAGTTTCTACTAGAGCTGGGTTCGATAATTGTATAATTGTAAATATCTTTTTTATTTGAAGCGCGTTATATTGAATTTCACAAGAAATCCCAAACCCGATTAAAAAAAAATTATCGATTAAATCATCGAAAAAATCGATTAAATCGAATCGAAGCCCAGCTCTACTTTCTACGTACTATATTCGCTGGTCTGCAGCATTTCGGACACCGTGGAATGCCTTAGAAAGGCAACATCTCCCGCCTCCAAAAGGCAGCGGAAGGCGCCATCGTAGCCATAGTACGGATCAGCAGGTGAACAGCGTCCGCCGGAGATTTTGCCAGTGCACAGTGCGCATAGTCTGTGAAAAGCATAAATAAATATTAATATATATAAATATTTTCTATATTTTAAGCCAGCTACTAACTTGTCCGAGTTATCGCCAATGGGATTGTATTTGTCAATCAAAGAATTCACGGCGCAGGAATTGTTGAAGAAGTTGGCAGCGGTTTTCACCTGATTGTTGCAATCTACGACCTCCATATCGCCCATATGTTGCAGCTGCAAGCACATGATTATAATCGAAATATGTATGAGAAAAATTTTTAAATATATGTTGCTGATAAATAGTAGTGGTCAACGAGGATCATATAAGCGCAAGTTGCTCAATTGTATCTATAACTAGTGAGAGTTAGGAGAGTTGGGCCAGCAGGAGTTAAACCAACGAGAGTTCGCCGATCGATAATTTGACCAACGAGAGTCAGGCCAAAGAGAGTTGACCCAGAGAGAGTGGGGACAGTGAGAGTTGGGCCAGCGGGATTTGGACCAACGAGAGTTGAAGAAGAGAGAGTTGGGCCAGTGAGAGTTGGGCCAGCGGGATTTGGACCAACAAGAGTTGAGGGAGAAAGAGTTGGGCCAGTAAGAGTAGTTCCAGGGAGAGTTAGGCAGCGAGAGTTGACCAATGTTCGGTCTATGAGACTTCGCCCAGCGAGAGTTCGCCCGACGAGAGTTCGACTATCGAGTGTTCGGCAAACGCGAGTTTATCCTACGGGAGTTGGACTGATGAGAGAGTTTGGTCAACGAAAGTTGGACCCACGAGAGCTAGACCACCGAGAGTTGAGCCAGCGAGAGTTGTCCCATTAATTAACCCTCTCGGGGGTTCCCCGGAACCCTTACCGTATAGATGGGCGCAATCCAGCCAGCCAGACTGCCCACCCAGGGGAAGCAGGCGCGCTTGTTGCGCAGATGGCGCAGCTCGGTGACGTCCTGAAGCGTGTTCTTCTTGACCACAGCCACGGAGTAGTACTCGAGGAATCCGCCCTCCAGCTTCTCCTGCATGATGGGAATCAGGGAGTTATAACGTCCGGCAGTGAACACATCTCCGGCGTCCAGCGTTGTGATGTGCGCCTTCTCCCGATCCAGCTTGTGTATGCAATCGTCGGCATTGAAGGCCATCAGGCAGGTTAAGTTCAGGAAGACATCGTCGAAGAGGGCGCGATCCCGCTCGATGGCAACCGTTAGGTTCTGGCATTTGTGCTGCTCCTCCTGGCTCTTTGTGCACCAGATAATGCTGCTGATCTTGTGCTCATCGTAATGATGTTGTGCTGCAGTTTAAAAATAGGTTTTTAATTAGTTAAAGATTAGAATTAATCACACACGCATACATGCATACAGGCGTCTACCCAGCAAGCATTTATTTGAAAGTTCATTTCTACAATAATCATCTAGGTGTGCCTTTTTTGAGTCGTTGAAATGCTTAAAAAATGATTCATGTTATAAGCGATTTGAATAAGATCAGAACTTATTGAAATAATAAATGTACATAATTTTGCATATAATTTTGTAAATAAGAACATATTATTATAATTGATTATAAAAAATAAATAAAAATTCAATAAAAAAAAACGTATTTTAAAAAGAGAGCAGTATCATTTATAATCAAAAAACGAGCTCATTTTTTCATGTTTTAATCATAAAGGAGACTCAAAGAAGACTCGAATTTGATACGAATTTTCACAAAATGTTTGCTGGGTATATATGTATAGGAAAATCACTGTAAACAACAGATCTGTTGCTAATTTAGTAAACAATGCCTAGTCTGACTAATCAGAAATACACTTCAATTGTTTGTTTAAATATTATTTAAATTATCACTTAAATTAATGTAATTTTAATTCGAAGCCCGACTTACACACACAAACATATTCATACGCTTGTGTGTGTGTGAACTTAAATAACAACGCCCAATGTTTAGTCAGCGAGCTGTGAATTTGTTATTATGCTTACCGTAGCTGGCGATGAAACAAAACGTGCTCACAATAGCCACATAACTTATAAACTTGTACATTTCTACACATTTATTGCAATATTCATTTGTTTTAAATGCTTTTTCTTATGACAAACAACAAGTTGAGCGAATTATTAAACAGCGACACGCCCGCAGCACATAGTTAATCGATTTGTAATCGATAGGCAGCCAGTGTTGCACAGCAGCGCTTTGCGGCGCCTTTGGTATTTTTTAGCGCATTTGTGCAGACAGCAGGTGTTGTTTTGTAATAATAAATAAAAAGTTATAACAATTGAATTAAATTAAATTTGCAGCAATTATGGCAATTTTGCGCGGCTGGAGATTTGTGGGCTTTGTGGGCTGCATCGTTGGCGCCGTGGCAGCGGTTGTGTATCCTGTGATTGTGGATCCCATGATAAATACGCAAAAATACAAATCGCTGCGAGAGGCGAGAAATCCAAATGAAATAAATAAATAATTATAAAAATAAACATAATGTTTGTTTAACGCTTGAGTGCTGCTGTTTGTAAATACAAAAACAATATTTAAAAAACAAATAAATGTGTTTAATTGTAATTGCGGCTTTATTGTATATTGTTTATTTATATTAAATTATTAAAAGTGAATATTTAATTAAAAAACAACAAATTGGTTTGTTTTTAATACAGTTTTCCATTTTCCGTTTCCAGCACTGCAGCGCGGTTATCAGTTCCAAAAAACAGCTGATTCTTGTGTTATTAACACACACACAAACACACTCTCACAGACACACACACACACAGTCAGGAACTTACGTGGACTTGATGCGTTCTGATTAATTTTTCCAATTTCCAGACAGAAATTTTGCTCAAAAAATGTCGTCAAGTGTTGCCAAGCGCGAGGATATTTTGCTGCTCTTTGATGTGGATGGAACACTGACATTCCCCCGCTCGACGGTGTTGCCAGAGTTTGAGGAATTCTTCTACTCAAAGGTAAAGCCCCGGGCGACAATCGGCATTGTCGGGGGCTCCGATCTGGAGAAGATGTTCGAGCAGCTCAACGGACAGAAAATACTGAACGAGTTCGATTTCATATTCCCGGAGAACGGTCTGGTGCAAATAGAGCGCGGCAAGGAGGTGGGCAAGCAGAATATCATACAGCATCTGGGGGAGAAAACCCTGCAGAGGTTCATCAACTATGTGCTGCGTTATCTCTCGGAGCTGGAGCTGCCCATCAAGCGAGGTACGTTCATAGAGTTCCGCAACGGCATGATGAACGTCTGTCCCATTGGACGGCAGTGCACTAGGGAGGAGCGGAATATGTTTGCGGCCTACGATGATGAGCACAAGATTAGGGCCAAGATGATTGCCAATCTCAAGCAGGAGTTCTCGGATATCGATCTGACCTACAGTATTGGCGGACAAATCAGCTTCGATGTGTTTCCGCATGGCTGGGATAAAACCTTCTGTTTGCGCCACATCGAAGCCTTCCATAAGTTCAAGGAGATCCATTTCTTTGGCGATAAAACCGAACCGGGCGGCAATGATTATGAGATCTACACAGATCCTCGAGTAGTGGGTCATAAGGTCAATACTCCTCACGATACTCGACGCATTTTAACCGAAATACTGCAACTTTGACGGGTTCAAGACTATATTATATCATTAAACTTTCCATAGAGGTATTGTTTGTAAAAGAAATACATGTATTTATATAAATTTATATTTTTGCAAATATATAAAACTGTTAAAAATACTTCTATTTGTTTATTTCTTTTTGTTCCCTTTGACCATTTGAAAAATGGGAAAAACAGGGTTAATAACTTTCTGCGAATGTATGTAACAGGCAGAAGGAGGCGTGGCAGACCCCACAAAGTAAATATGTTCCTGATCAGGATGACGAGCTGAGTCGATATAGCCATGTCCGTCTATCTGTCCGTCCATCCGTCTGTTTGAAGCCGGCTACCCGCTGCATTACTTGTAATGCAGGAGGTATGCTTGGAGAGCCAGCAAGTAGAGCGGCTAAGCGCTGCCTCGGAACTTATGCATAGAGAGCGGTCGATGTGGTCATTATTGGCTAGCCGGCTACCCGCTGCATTACTTGTAATGCAGGAGGTATGCTTGGAGAGCCAGCAAGGAGAGCGGCTAATCGCTGCCTCGAAGCTTATGCATAGAGAGCGGTCGATATATTCTTTATAGGCTAGCCGGCTACCCGCTGCATTACTTGTAATGCAGGAGGTATGCTTGGAGAGCCAGCAAGGAGAGCGGCTTAGCGCTGCCTCGGAGCTGATGCATAGAGAGCGGTCGATGTGTTCTTTATAGGCGAGCCGCCTACCCGCTGCATTACTTGTAATGCAGGAGGTATGCTTGGAGAGCCAGCAAGTAGAGTGGCTTAGCGCTGCCCCGGAGCTTATGAATAGAGAGCGGTCGATGTGTTCATTATTGGCTAGCAGGCTACCCGCTGCATTACTTGTAATGCAGGAGGTATGCTTGGAGAGCCATCAAGGAGAGCGGCTAAGCGCTGCCTCGGAGCTTATGCATATAGAGCGGTCGATATGTTCTTTATAGACGAGCCCATGATGCAATAATAGAAGGTGGTTCACTCAGCAAATCATGAGCAAATCGTAGTCCCTCTACTGTACGTGCGAGTGAAACAGCGCACAGTGCGTCGATTAACCCTAGAACAGTGCATGGGGCTTAAAGTTGCTTTAGTTAAATTTGTGCTATATTTATTACCTTGTGCATATGTTTGTATGTATGTATGTGCAAGTGTGCATATACACATACACACACACACATACATAAGTAGGCCAAAGTATTTGGACATATAATTATCTTTGTTTTAAATATCGTTTATTTCTGATTTTAAGTAAAAATGTTTGGTTTTTTTATTTTAATGGTTAGATACATTGTATTTGTACATAAAAATACCAATTTGGAACTTTTAGAAGTTTGTTTTTTTATTTTTTTAGTTTAATTATACTTGAAATTATCGCTTTCAAGGGTAGTTTAAGTATTGGGACTAAAACATTTACTTAACATTTTATGTCCAAATACTTTGGCCTACTTTCGTATGTGTGTGTAGTATGTGCTTGCGCCAACAACTGCAAAAAGACATTCTGCTTGGCACTTAAGGGTTAAGGCTAAAAAAAATTCGTCCGCACACAACCTTTCAGTCCAACAAGCAAGCACGCACTGACCATGATGCTAAGCGGCTAAGCGCTGCCTCGGAGCTTATGCATAGAGAGCGGTCGATGTATTCTTTATAGGCTAGCCGGCTACCCGCTGCATTACTTGTAATGCAGGAGGTATGCTTGGAGAGCCAGCAAGGAGAGCAGAAAGCGCTGCCCCAGAACTTATGCATAGAGAGCGGTCGATATGTTCTTTATAGGCGAGCCGGCTACCCGCTGCATTACTTGTAATGCAGGAGGTATGCTTGGAGAGCCAGCAAGGAGAGCGGCTTAGCGCTGCCTCGGAACTTATGCATAGAGAGCGGTCGATGTGTTCTTTATAGGCTAGCCGGCTACCCGCTGCATTACTTGTAATGCAGGAGGTATGCTTGGAGAGCCAGCAAGGAGAGCAGATAAGCGCTGCCCCGGAGCTAATGCATAGAGAGCGGTCGATATGTTCTTTATAGGCTAGCCGGCTACCCGCTGCATTACTTATAATACTATAAAACTTTTGAAATATTTATTTTTCCAACAGAATAATATTTAACCATGTATAAGTAAGTATTAAGATTGACAAAAGTTGCTTTCATTGCAGAATGTTTTTATTACATTTATTGTATTATAAAATCGAATATAACTGGTCATAACCGAAAACATGAAATTTTGATAGATTTCTGACCCTATAATACCATTCAACTTATCATAGATGTGTTATAACAGAATAATGTGTATCTGTATAAGCTTTATAATTTTACAAATATATAAAGAATAATGTAATTATTTTGTTATAAAAATGAATATATAACTGGTTTTATTTAACCGATTTACTTGATTTATAAAATAGGTTAATAATATAAAACTATTGCAGTTTTAGCAATATTATTGTGTCAAAAAGTTTATAACATAGACGAGTATAGTTCTTATTTGTAGATTAAGTTTATGAATGTTAAAAATGCCATTGCAAATTAGGATTTTAGCTTGTTGCCGTTGAGGGAGCTGCGATTATTCACCGACCAATTGGAGTCGAAGCCGCAGGCCGAATCGGAATCAGAGTCCGCGGTAATACCCATACTTTTGGGTGCACGTATTTGATTGGGGGTTGTGGGCATGCTGCTGTAGCCGGAGTTAAGATTCGAACTGGAATTGGATGAGCAGATGGAGTCCCGGGGAGAGTCCGTGGCATTCGAGGCGTACGATGAACGTTTCGAGGATTTGTTGCGTTTCGAGATGAAGTCCACGGACTTTGGCGGCGGCATTAGGTTCTCCGAGCGATGTGGTATATTGTCCGCTGATCCCCAGGACTTGTGAACGGCGTCGTAGATGTCGCTGTTCATATTGATGGGCACGCTGGATCGGGAGCCCAGCATGTTAGTCGTGCCGTAGGGTATTGTCGCCGATGCTCTCTGATTCGGATGCCGATCCCGTGTCGTACCATTGACAGGATGATGATGACGCTGATGAGGGTGACGGTGAGTGCGCTGGTGATGGCGATTCGCTTCGGGCATTGGCCCTCCAGGTCCATAGGCCATCGGAGCCAGTCCACTGCCATTGCCCACTCCCAAGAAGTTGCTGAACGCCTCGGTGGTTTTCTTTACTCGCACATTCAGCGAACCAATCCGCAGGAATCCCAAATCTTTTTCGGCTGAAAAGTAAGTTGGATTAATAAAAAATACTACAAATTAAGTAAAGAATTTATAAGACTTACTTGTATGCTTTTTTCGTGCCTTGATTTCTGCAATAATTGGAGGAGAAAATAGGTTTTTATTAGTATTTCGTAATAAAAAACCAAAACAAGCACATGCATCAGGGTTAATAAATAATGAATAAAATATGCAGGCCTAACGAAAACAAATGAAAATGCTTTTAGGAAACGCTTTAAAGCCAAAACTTACCAAATAAACGCTAAGCATAACAGGCATCAATATCAAATGCTTTTAATAAGAAACAAAATAAGAACTCTACACAGAAGCAAGGCTTGAAAACAAATTAGAAAATCATACATAACTTAAATACAAATTACAAATAACAAGTGTTAAACAATAGAGCTAAAAAACAATAGGTTTAGAGCACACTAATTGCCTGAAAAGATTCAAGCTCGTTAGTTCTTTCAACCTGCCTCCAGGTGCCGTTGGGTCCGCTGCTGAGCCGCATCGCCTGAATTTCTACGTTGTGAGATTATGAAAATAGATAGAGGTGCCCAGTTTAGTTCGATTTGAGAACTTAAAACAAGTACAATTATTAATTTAACACAGTTCGGAATATGCATGATAAGTGTGCCAAGAGTTTGGGGTAAATTAGCGTTGCGTTTGGCAAATGAATTTTGTATTTTAGAAATTTTCAATGGGCTTCAAACTGATGCAGAGTACGAGTTGCAGTTGTAGTTGTTCTCAGAGGTATTTAGTAGGCTTATAGAATGGAATATATGCTGGGGTTTATATCTGGCAATGAAGAATGCAGGACTGTAAATGACTTTTTAGAAAGTGCATGCGGCGAAAGGTTTAAGAAAACTCAGTTACTCATTGGAGAACTTGAAACAAGTACAGTAGATAGGCAAATATTAGGTCAAGAGAGTTCCGTTTATGAATAAAAGTTCTACTTAGAATTTTGGGTAAATTACAATTGATTTGATAATGAATTTTGATTGGTTTTGTAGAAATTTTCAAAGAGTTTTAAGCTTTATGAGTATAATTTTCTTTCGTAGTTATTGGTATTTACTGGGCTTATGTTTGGAATGCATATGTAATGATTAAACAGGAAAGTAGTACATGCAGAGGAAGGTTTCAAATATCTCGGTTATAATAGGTTGTTTATACATTAGAGCATCGAATTGTGAATTATTTCTAATAATAACTTTGTTTCTAAAAGCCATACATATTACAGTAGTATATTATATTCTTAAACAGTATTGTTACATCGTGCATTATAGGATATTAATTTTGTTACTTGTTACTTTGATCCAACAACCTCCAATAATATCTTAACTAATTGTGTACATTTTAATACAGTTATAGATACAAAGCCCTCTTACTTAAATTAAGTGCTAAGCACATGCTTGGTTTAAGTATTATAATATTATTTCTTAAACTATGTGTTGGGGTTAGTAACATCCTCTTTCACCGGACGGTTGGCACCGGCAGCGGACCGTAGGGTTTTCCTCAAAAAGCTCTCTTTGCGTCGCGTGGGGGCACTGCGTGTGGCAACTGCGGCCTCCTCGCTCGCTGCCTCCTCCTTTTTCTTTGGCATCTCCTCCACAGTGTCCTCGGTCGGATCCTTGAACATGGTTTGCACAGAGGGTCGCTTGTAGCGCCGCATGGATGAGGTTGACATTAGCGAATGGGTGCGTGCCACAGTGCCCCCAGTGAGACGCAGTGTAGAGCGCTTCTTGCCCCGGGTCAGAGCGCTGCCGAGTGTGCCGCCGGTGAGCTCAGGAGCAGCGTGTGCTAAGCTGCCCTCAAATAACTGATCTCCCAGGTGGTAGTTGTTGTTCAGCTCCATGCTGAAGAAATACTTTTGATACTCACTGCTGCACGTTGAGGCCGAGACGCTGGGCCGTTGGCGGCTGTAGTCCAGGGGTTTGTTGCCGCTCCAGTCCATAATGTCACGATTGGCCTCTGAAATAAGAATAAATGATTAGACATTTTATCTATTCAAGAGAAAATAGAGAAAACTGGTACTTAGTTTTCATTTTCGAGCAATTGTTGCTCAACTTTACGGTTAAATGGAAATTATCAGCCCTGGGGTATGCAACAAAAAATATCAATCAGCATTCTGGCCACAAAACGTTAGTCCATTGTTCATTTTGTGGATGTTAGGCATTATTTAAAATATAATTTCACATACAAAATTTTGATTAACATTTAAAATTTGATATACTTACTATATACATTCCATAGCAGCTCGAAGATATTGTGCCTGCCGAACTGTGTAGCCAAATGTAGCGGTGTATAGCCCTGTGGATTGCCAGGAGTTTAGCATAAAATATGGATTATAATTCCAGCTATATAATATTTATGAAATTGTAGTTGATGCCTGGCTGGCCATGGCTAATCGTTTGAAAGGAAATGTGCCATCCAGCACACATTCGTCGTGATTGACAATTCACTTTGTTTCAGAGTTTTGGAAGACTGACATTTGAAAGAGACTTGAGAGGGAATTTAATTTGTTTCAAACACGGAATGGTTCAATTTAAAATTGTGTAAACTTGCAATGCAAAAAAAGGATTTGAGGTTGGGCATATTGTGGCACAATTGGATTTGCTCGTCACGATTTGTCACAGCTTGCCACATGCCCCATGCCACATGCCTCATGCCTCATGCCCCTGGGAAAGGGTTGACATGTGACGCAGATTTTCGCGTGACAAGGCAATCAGTCGGTCGATGCGACGATTCGTATATTATTAAAAGTATTTTCAATAGAATAGATACACTTACGCCATTCTGTCGACAGTTGTTGGCACATGAAATGAAAAACAAGATTCAAGTTAATACATAATTTATAGAAGATGCAGATTAGAAGAGAGAGAGGGAGAGAGGGAGAAAGGGAGTACTTACCGTCCTGGCATTCACGTCCGCCTTGTAGGTTCCGGCAATTAGCTTAACCACGTCCTCATTACCATGCTTGGCAGCCCAGTGTAAAGCAGTCTGAAAAAAAAGATAACAAACAGTAAGTACAGGCAGATGAGTCGGGTGGAAGTCGGACGCAACCGACAGTAGGAGCGGCTGTAGTTTGTGCTTCCAGAATCACTGAACGACTGCCTAGCTTAGGCGAATGAGCTGCAATCACGCCACAGCTCTTATCGCCTGCCGATTTAACTGTTATTCTCATCTCTACTCAGTTAAACACACGCACACACACACACACACTAACGTCTAGCTGCTTGCGCTTGCTTAGAGAGCCAGCAAGAGCGTTCAAATGGGAGAGTATCCAAGCTCTGCGTAGGAGCATATGCATAGAGCAGAGGTGCCCACTCCATAGCTCTCGCTGCTCTTTAGCATATGGGGAGAGCTTTTGCTAATGGGGAGAGCCTATCCGTTTGAGCACTACTAACATAGAGCGAGCGCAGCAGCCACCAGCGGGAACTGATCAAGAGACAGCGACAGCGCTGCCTGCAATCAGCTCTCTCGCTGCCTTACTCATGCTGGTTCTGCCCAACTATCGTTGGCACTACTCCCGATCATGATGCAATAATTCCATCATGCTCCCGATGGCCAAATTCTCGCTGCCTAACTCTTGATGGTCCACCTCTCACTGTCCGAACTCTCGCTGACCGAACACCCGTTGGTCGAACTGTCATTACCCCAACTCTCGCTTGCCCATCTCTTGCTGGCCGAACTCTCTTTGGGCGAAGTCTATGGCTGCCTTACTCTTGCAGCTCCACCTCTCGCTAGCCCAACTCTCGCTGCTTCAACTCTCGCACTGCAAACTCTCGCTGCTCCATCTCTCGCTGGGCTAAGTCTCCGCTGCCTTACTTTTCTACTCTTTTAAAGTACAGGGTCTTAATAGACTGGAAACTGTAACATATGCATCTATGCATATTAAGCTCAGCCTAACAAATCACCTGACAAACACAATGCGAGCAGAAGTGAGAGCTAAAAACGGACAGACGGACGGACGTACGAAGAGTAGGATCCAGAGAATTCCTGCTCCTTATAATCTGCTGCACTTCTGAAACTATTTGTTCGAACATCAATTGCTGTCGTGGTGACCGAAACAACGAACTGAAAGCCGTTGCGATCCAGATTTTACGATATAAATAAATTGGGCAGCCTCTGCAGAGCTGAATGCTGAATGCCGAATGCCTTTTGCCTCAATTATTTTCATGTTAACATAATAATTTAGTAAGCCAAAGCGATGCGCTTGGCTCAGATAAGCTGAAGCTGAGGCTGAAACTGAGGCTAAAGCCAAACTGAAGCTGAGGCTGAACTGCAAGATCGCCGCGAGTGCATGCGATGATATTCTATAGAATTGTTTGCCATGTGTTGACAATGAAGACGGTCACTTTTTGAACATTCAAGCGACAAACAAGCAGCAACAACAACAACAACAACAGCAGGAGAACAACACCAACAACTCCAATTCGAGGCACAACAAATAGAGTTTCTGCCAATTCCCGCGCCCCTTCGGTATGCAATTCTTTTCAAGGGAAATTTGTTTCGTGTCTCTCTCGCAGTGTCTCCGCCAGAGGCAGAGGGGGGCAGGGGGCAGGGGCATGTGGCATGCCCCGCCATGTGCTCTGACATCGCTATATAGCCGTCGATGCATCTTAATCTGCACTCTCTGGCATTTAATCTCGGCCCATTGTCTTAGCGTTTTCATGGAGAAATGCCCAGCAAACAGAAGCTGCATACACAGCACCGCGCTTATCAGCAACTTGCACCGACAAACGATAAATACTATATATATATGCAGCTACAGCTATAGTCCGCAGATAGTCAGATGCAGTTGCATTAAAGGAAAGATAAACAGCTTGCTTAGGCAGGTGTTTACGAGGCTTTTGATATCGCATAAGTTCAGACTATGCTGAGTTTTGAGTAGGTTTTGCTTTGATATATATGCACAATTTTTTGAAATGGAGAAAACAGGGTTAATAAGTTTGTCAGAATGTATGTAACAGGCAGAAGAAGGCGTGGCAGAGCCCACAAAGTATATATATATTTCTGTTCGGTATGACAAGCTGAGTCAATATTGTTCTTATAGATCTCAGCAACTACTATAAGAGTTTTTGTCATTTATGGTGTATACCATACGCAGCTCAAGTTTATTTCAAATGTTGGATGCCACGCCCCTGCCGCGAACAATGACTACAAATAGATTACATTGACCAATTAAATTCTGTCTTTTACGAACTGTAGACATGCTCAATATCTACCAATTGAATTAAATCGGTCCATAAATAAGAGTATTATGATTAATAAAAGATATTTATATTGACATTATTTTGTATATTATACACACAAGTAGTAGGCTATGCTACATTCAACCGTAGGGCATTACTGTAGAGTATCGAAAACATCAGTCAAGTATCAACAACCGTTGAATTCACACATATTCAAACAAAAAACGAAATACAAATTTTTAACAAAATGGAATCAATATAAATTTTTTAAGTAAGTGAAATTTTTCAAGAAAATAAAACCTATTTGATTTATTAAGAATGTAACAAGGTTAGCAGCTACATTCAAGCAAACGCTTTTGATTTAACATTCCATTTGCTATAAAAAAAAAAAAGATTTTAATTCTCTGACATATCCTTGCAGATCGTTGGCCATGGCTTCCTCGCTCTTTGGTATCAATTCGGAGGAATTACGTTTTACGTTTCGAAAATTTGTTTGAAATTAACTATAAATTTATTTTTATTTTCAATATATGTTTAGTGTATGATCTCAGTGTACAATGTGTTTTTTGAGTTTATTTTTGTTAGGTTCAGGCTGTAGGACGATTTTTGCAAGCCAATACAACAAATTTCTTGCTTTTTTGGGTAGAATTGTCGTTCGAAAACAAAATTATTCAACCCAAAATTCCAGAATTTTATGTTTTTAATATTGTAAGGTACTTATAAAGCGAAAACAGTCCTTTGATTCGACAAGGACTAAGAATTAACCGACATATTTAATAAAATCTGCATGGAACAGGATTTCAAAGGATTTGGTCATATCCTTGGGCGATGGAGTTGCAAATCTATTCCAAAAAAGCTTAAATGCAAAGAAGAATATAATATTCATTAATTTCAGGCATAAATTGCATAAAGAAAATACAATTTCCCATTGAAATTTGCAATTAATGTTTTTGTCACAATACTTGTGCCGCATTGGAAAAGCGGAATATATATAAAACGCCTTTGTGGGCTTGCCAGTTAGCTTTGATTTCCAATGTTCGCTGTAAATACACTCTAGATAAATATAGTATATGTCCAAAATATGTGCACAGAATATCGACGTTATCGTTGCAATAACTTGATTGATTAATAACTAGCACAAGCTGCAACAAAGTGCGGCAAAGGCGTGAAAATAATTATCGCTTTGTCATATGACAGATGCAAGGCTGAGCTGGTTTGCATTTACAAATCGTCTCACGCGCAAAACCAGCCACAGGAGAACCGATCAGAGAGGAGCAGAGAGTAGAGGTAGGAGTCAAGAGCAGAAGAGAAGCGATTTTGGCGATTTCGTGAATGTCGCTTCTACACAGGCCAAGACTTGGACTTGGACTCTCTTTCTCTCTGTCTCTCTGTGTCTCTTTGTCTCTTGGGCTGAGCTCAGCCTCTTTACATATGGCATGTTGTCCGTCTGCACGTTTAAATTTATTGTCCATTCCATTAATGGTGGCAAGGGACAGGAATTCTGCGTCTCTGACAGTGAAATGCCATAAATTCTTGCGTCTCGTTCAGTTTTGTGGCATTGTACTGCCTTCACAGACACAGACACAGACACAGACATCGCAGAGCGATTTGCTCTCCGTAGCTTTTGGCCAAGATCGTGGCTCGGAAATCCGAGGGTGAGCAAACCGCAGAGAACGCATTGCAGTGGAATTTTAGGAGTAGTCGTAGTGTATATGGTAGCAAGTACTCAGCACAGATCGTGAGACAGTCCTTTCCTCACGATCGTAAAAGGATGGGCCCACAGAAATATTTGTCACTCGTTTAGCACAGAACAGCACAGAACAGCACAGAACAGAGCAGAACAGGAGTACCGAAGGTGTCACAGCTGGAATTCGATATGGTAAAAATGTGGTAGTCCCTCCTCTCTCTCTCTCTCTCTCTCTCGATCTCAATCGCGATCTCTCTAGCCAGCATGACAATAGTTGATTGAGAGCTGAGATAACAGTTTCCGATGATAATCTCTTTGGCCAAGAGCGATAAAAAGGCAACGAACGTTCTAGCAAGCGTATTTGGTCAGCATATTGCTTTCAATAATCATTAGTTTTAAATTTGTTTTCTCATTAATAATGCTTCAACAATATAAAGCTGGGCTTGCAATTTGTTCGTTTTGTTTTTATCGAATTTAGGGCAATTTAATGCTATCGATAAGCACACTATTGAGAGGGAGGGCGTCGAATTAGCTTCTGGTTATCGATACGCAAGCATTTTAAGCAAGTTCAATTGATTGTTATCGGATCTTTCCCCTCTAGATATCTTTGTTACTCAGGTCGATTTTGAGTAAGATTGATTCAATTGATTATTATTGCATTGTTATCGATGCTTTTTGAAAAATCAAATATAATTCATCCAATAAATAATGTAATTTATTTAAAAAAAAAATCGTATACTTACATACTGCAATCCACAAAAGTTCCCCATGAAAAGAAAAAAATAAGAGATAAATAAACAGTTATTATTTTAATGCATTTTACTTTGTAGACATAATTTTATGGTTTCAAAACAAACACAATTAGCACAATGCCATAATAGAAATATAGAAAAGACAGAGAAAAAGGCCATCGATGGTTGAGCTTGTTAAGCTTTAGCTGTTATTAAGTGCTAAATATAGCTTTTATGTGCCTGCAATTTGCCCCTTAACAATTTAATAACACATTGACAGGACTCAACGGCAATTACGGTGTCCGATCCTGGCAGATGCATATACTATATGCGAATATCCTGACTGGTACTCCCCTAATGGTGCCAACTATGATAATGAGGGTCCTGCGAGCTGGAATGTGGGCAACATCGACATCCATATTATATCCAAGTTTCATTTTGCGCCAAAAAGTCGAGCGTCTGCTCGCTCGCTCGAAGGCGTTCTACTGATCGAAATTCGATATTACATTGATAAGAAAGACAACTTGCCACGAGGGGAGGGAGGAGAGGGAGGGGCTGAGCTGTAGCAACTGGATTCTTTTGGCACATTCAGTAGCTGTCGTTTTGATCGATCGCCGGCACATGAAAACTGTCATGTTTAACAAGTATTTTACTGGTCGTAATTACACAGAGCAGGGGACGCAGGGCAGGGTCAGGAATAGGGGGATAACTGATCCTCGACGACCTTTTACAGACATTTTACCAAGTGTCAATTGTCTGCACTTTCATGCAATTCATTTATCACAACGTCAGCTTACAATTTTATGCCTCGGTTCGCTTTTCTATTTATTAGGCAAACGTAGGAAAATTTGCTATTAATGAGAATTTAATTGTGTTTGTTTTTACCCATAATAATTAAAGTAATTTCCGAAATACTTACACCCTGGATATCGTTGATAGCAGCCGACAAGTTGATGTTCATGTAAAGCGGATGTAAAAAAGAAAATTAGAGAAATTAGCTTAAAAATTATGATGAAAACTTGTTGGAAACTCAAGGGAATTTATGTAAGTTTTTGGATGATAAGAAATTTTAAATATATTAATAAAATGCGTAACTTAACTGCAAAATATCCAAAATCTTATCCGGAAATTTAAAATATACATAAATTGTTATATAATATAAAAATTGTTTGAGATTTATTGATCAGGATTTGGTATAAATTACAATCGAAATTCTAGCTCCAAAATCTAGTACAACTTTTGGCATATTTCTAATTTTCGGTTAATTGCCCATAGAGTCCTATAATATGCCTACTTAAGACTGTATCAGATGGAAATATTACACCTGCAAATGTGCACAAGTTCCCAGAGCAATAAAATCAACAATTCCACTAAACACGAATGTGAAACAGAGGCAATTATTTTGTCTTTATGCGCGGCTCTGCTATATCTAAACAAGCAGATTAACCAAATTGATTAGAAATTATATACATGCTTCCGTCAGTGCCTTGACCTAATCGCCAAAAGGCCGAGTGAATTTTGGACACAGAAAAGAGCAACAATAACGATAACAATTTACCATAGTATGTTAACTTGGTATGCGTACGCACCCCATTGTACAAGTGCTGTGGTACTATGGAACAAGCCGGCGAGCGTACAAATAATACGATAAAATAAAAATAACAATAATAATGACAGGCAAAGTCCTCGCTACGTGGCGTATCTCGGGCAAACAATCTAAATGATATATTAAGCGCAAAGCAAATAACGCTCTTTTTGTCGCCACCATGATACTTTTCCCTGGCGAGTTAAGTTCTCCAATTATGCGGATTATTAATTTAACTGGGTCGTGGCTGTGTCTCTGTCTCCATTCTTCCCTCTTCTCTTCTCCTCTCGACTCTGCGTTTCTTGTTGTTGTCGCACAGTGACCACTTGTCGTTTCACAAGTTGTCAAAACTTGTCATTTAACCGACAATGAGCCTTGTTTGCTTTAATCGTGGTTATTATGCGTTCGCCCGAATAAGTCCGACTCTATCACTCTCTCTCTCTTTCTGTCTCTCTGTCTCGCTGTGCGCTTGCTACCTGTATTATTAATGATGCCAGGAGTCGGCATAGTGCGGCAGGTGCTTGTGCTTCATGGGGAGTGCCTCTAATTAGCCGCAGTCTGCCTACAGGCCTGGCTGTGTTCACTCTTTCACTCTCTCCTTCTCTCTCTTCCATTCTCCCTCTCTTTCTATGCCCCTACCTCTCCCATAAGCTCCTTTATTCGTTATATTATCCTGTCATGATTTATAGAATCCTGCTTTCCAGCCAGGCAATTACTTCACGCCAGTTCTGTTATTATTTGGATCTCGTTATATTTTGATCTTTAATTGGTTTCTGCGATCATTTGTCAATTTGGGGACAATCGATAAACTTGCGGACAGGTGGAAATGCAACTTCCCAAAGGTCTGTCCGCTTTTCAAACTCTGTTTTGACTCGCACTCACTGACAAGGGTTGCTCTGTGACGCCTTCCTAGTTGACGTTCGTCAGTCAGTCCGTCGGTAACTCTGCCGGACCATCCGTCGGTCCATCCCTCGGTCCCTCCGTATGTCTGTCCTGCAGCTAAGCCCAACAGGTGATCGCGGCAACGCGTGTTTTCCTTTTGTTATTAAGTTGTTAAGCTGAATTATTGTTTTTGCCCGTTGCGTTCAAGCCCGTCGGCGACATTTAACAGTTTATGCATTGCATTTATGACCTGTCCCAAAGAGTTATATGACCTTTGTATGCTAAAACTGCCAGATAGATGTATTCACGCTAAAATGTCTGCACTACAGGGTATTAACATTAATCAAAGTGGCATGAGGCTTGTTTGAAGCAACAAAATTAATGGCCAAATTGGTATATTGTTGATAAGTTTTTTGGATATTTCTTGAGCCCGTAAAAATAGCTTGTAAAAACTAGAAAATAAGATGTTATATAGACTAGACTTGTTTAAAGTTTGTTGAATATTTAAATCTAAACTTAGTTATAGTACTACAGTATATTTATGTTATAAACATATTAACTTACCGTCGAAGGATCCTGCAATAAAACAAGAAAAATTTGGATTAATAATAGGTAAAAAATTTGTGCATATGTGTAAAAATACTGCCTAAATTTGAAAATTAATAATACACAAAATACCTATAAAAGTTTAAATTATTAATGCGTTATAATTTTAATAAATATAATAATCGCCTAACAATTTATTACTTCTGAAAACTTTGCAATGGTTTTATGCAAGTCAAGATAATTTTTGAACAATCTTCATCTAAACTGCCGCTCGCGGTTTGCATAAATTACAGGGTATCTGCATGGTTTGCTGCCTGGCTGCGAGCCACTTTTTCTCAGAGTTTTCATTAAGCACGCAATCGATGGCAGACAGAATGAAAAATTATTGAGCGTATGGCGAAACTGCATGAATGAAATGCAGTTGGGATTCATTTGGAATCGATGCCAATGCTGCTGATTTAATTGTCTGACTAATTGAGAGATTTTTTTTTGTGCAGCGCCATCTGTGAACTCCCAGGACGCGCATACGGCCATACCGGCCTAGTTGCAGCGTTATTTGCTCCATTTGGCACTCGGCGGGGCTTAATGACTTGATTTGGCCAGCGCATGATGATGATGCCGATGCTGCTGCTGATGAGCTTGAGGAGCAGCGGGTGAATCGTGGGTTCGCCTGATTGCAGCCGCTTGATTAGTGCCAACTATATATATATATATATATATGTATAGAGAGAGAGGCTGGAGACAAAAGATACAGATACAGCGGCAGATACAGATACGGTACGTGCAGAACCGCCACAACGACAATGACTTTGCCATATATGCACTAGCTGGGCGGCTGCTCACACAAATACAAAATACAAAATACAAATACAAAATCAACTGAAAAAAACGAAATCCTTAAATTTCATGCAGAATTAATTAACTGCTCTGGCGACTCGGTCGCCTTCTCTCGTAGAGCGGCGGCAGCCGCCCAAGTTGCGGGCGCCCAACGTTTTTCAGTCGCCGATATTTGACGGTTGCCCAGACGGGAACACACAGAAGCACCGAAGTAATCGGGACGGGCAGCGCTCCGCTCTGGAATTTCATTGAGAAACGTGCCCTGTGCTCTGAGAACAGGCTGTGTGTGCAGGCAGGTCGTGTCCCCACTGTTTGCTCCGTCATGAATTGCAGCTACAAGCCAGCACACAAACACACACTGAGAGAAATCTAGCTTCACTAATAAGCCATTCCTAAAAGTCTTAATTTAGTAGACCCTTTAAAAAAGTACAAGAGTGTCCATTAAGTTAGTGTAAATGAGAAATGTGTGTAATGGGCAGGAGGAGGCGTGGTAGATCCCACAAAGTATATATATTCTTGATAAGGATAGCCATGTCAGCCTGTCCGTCTGTGGTTTATGAAAAATGTCTTATCTAAAATTTAGTTTTTTAATACAGTCCAATAAATAAATAAAAAAATTTAATAAATGAAATACGATCAATTGAGTCAATATTCAATACAAAATAGGAGAAGAGACAATATAAATAGAATTTTTTAGTTTTTATTTCAGATTTAAATTTTTAATTGAATTTTAAAACCAAATAAATAAATCAAAAGTAAAATAAACCTTTCTATAATATATTTATAAAATTTGCCATTTAATCTGCTTATTATACAGCTGCTACAACTTACATACCAAAATTCAGCTAAATATAAGGCTAATTTCTTGCAGTGTAGAGTCACATATTGTTTGTCTTTGGGATCTATGTTGTGGCGCCATTAGCTGCCATTGGCTGGCCCGTGTCGCAATTTAATTACAAGGCATTACTATCAGCGCAGGCGACAGCAAGATTTATGCAAAGAATACGATTATATAGACATATATAGATATATATACTATATATATATACGTATGTAGGGGCAGAGTCTGTGGCAAATGATATCACGACAGAGTGTGTGCGCTGAATGTCATCTACACATCCCAGAGCTGCATATTTTTTTGATGCACAACTCAATTTGCTCTGGCTCGAGAGTGAGTGTGTGTGAGTGTGTGTGAGTGTTTGTGAGTGAGTGGTGTGTGAGTGTGTGTGAATAAGTCGCAAGTACGGCAGGCATTGCCTATTAAGGAGTTAAGCACTTGCTGCACCACGACCGAGGGAAGCTTCTTGAAAATCGAATCACGTCTGCCCAATTTTGAATGAACGCGGCCCGAAGTGAGTGTGCGAAAGGGAGAGCGTCGCAGTGGGAGAGCGAGACGGCGAGAGTTGGCTTAAATTAAGAGCCTGCCGACAATTTTGGCTCCCTTGTAGGCGATTAAGTTAAATGCCACTAAACTAATTTAAAAACCATTGTAAAGACGCATCTCGCTGCGTAATGCCTGGCGATAGAATAGAATTTCTGGATGCGCTGTCAAACATCTTGTACTGGTCAGCCTTTGCACGTTTGTCACGTACAACCGACAGAACCGGATAGGAAGGGACAGGACAGGACAGAACAGGACAGGAGAGGGAAGGGCACAAGACAGGGTTATATTGTGTTAAATAAATACATGATGGTTCTGGGTTGGAGTCTTGGCAAGATTGCTTTTCCATATGGAATTTAATTTGCGCTGCCCCTGAAACATGTAATAACAATGCAATTTCATTTGCAATTTACTCGCTTTGACCATGGCCATTTGACCACTGTGCCTGCCTGCCTGCCTGCCTGCCTGCTGCATGCCACAGTGTCCCACAGACATACGATTACATGGCCGATAATACTTGTACATGCGCTGCGATAACAAAGAATTCTCGTTATGCAAAATACCTGCGAATATTACACAGTTAACTTTACGATTTGATATACGACTCTAGCTCTATGGCAGCTCCCAGACTCCCAATATTCTCTTCCTGCCTCACTCGATGGCTGTGGCGCTTAGAAAACAAAACAGCACCGCGGCATATCGGTGGCAACCTGTTGCGCCTATGGGCGCCCCGTGGTCATGGCAGCCATCGTAAAACCTTACGAGCTGAGTAACAAATCCACATACGGCATGATTAATTTAAGCACTTTTACGAGCTCTCTTCATAGGCTGCGCTGATTTATTGCCGCACCGTGCGACGAATTTGCGTCAGTGTAGCGCCACAAGTGGCCTCAAACCCCAACCCCAACCCCAGCCCCTTCCCCGCTGCCCAGGTGTCCAGGTGTCCATGCGTCCGACGCGCTGATCCTGGGGCAGTTTTATGATCGACTTTAAAGGGGCGATAAATGGAATTAGAGGCATAGCTTAACTGCAGCGCCATGCACTTAGAAAAAATAGCAACGATTTTGTGGCAAACATAACAGAATTTTTAATATTTGATTCTTAAATAATTTTGGCATGTTTTGTTCTAAAAGGCTAATTTCTTACTTAAAATAATGACGGTTTACAACTAAAACTAGTAAGCACAGACAGATATCATCAGATGTCATTCTGATCAAGAATATATATACTTAGTTGGGTTTGCTGTGATTCCTTTTTTACATATAATTATCATTTGCACTAACTTTTTTAAGGTCTATTGACCTATTTTACAGGGAACAATCAGTTAGAAAGGTTACAGTCGGACGTTACTGACAGTTAAAGACCCTGTCTTTTCATTTGACAGCAGAAACAGAAAATTTGACAGAATTATCTTATATTTTTCATTCACAGAAATTTACTCTCTACATTTAAAACAAAAACGTTACATTCTCATCTGAAATTTGGATTTATTAACGAACCGCACTTATTTAAAAACCAAAATTGGCTTATTTTATTCTACTTAAATCATACAAAGAAGAAAAGTTTACAAAAATCAGGCTTGACCAAAGAAGTTTCTTCTCAAATTTAGCTTGAATTAATTGCAAATTTCTGTTTTTTTTTTCTCTGTGCATAGGCAGTTGTTAGTTGTAGGCGTTACCGACTTCTAACTCTAAGCGCAGCCGAGACAGAGATAGCGATGTCGAGAGAGCAGGACAGACTGAGCTGGGCTCTAAGTTGCAGCGGTTGGCGCATGTTGCCATCAGCCGCATTTACTATTTTGCATAAATCATAATGTAATCTGCATCTGGAAATGAAAACAAACCAAAATGTCCAAGCTCTGTGACTGTATCTGTATCTGTGTCTGTGTGTGTGAGTGTGTATTTTTTGTATTTATTTATTTTTTTTTTATTTATAATTAACTGCGCGGGCAGAAACTGAAGACATTGGCAGGCGACATGCCGGGCACAGCTGCAGGACCTCTTGACGGTGCCACAGACCAGCATCAGCGAGCGACAAGCGCATAAGTTTCTCAATGAAGCATGGACCCCGAGCAACGAAAATACAAACCAACAGGCGGACGGACAGACGGACAGACATACATGCAAATGCAACAGCAAATACACATTCGGAAGAGCGAAAGAGATGGAGAGTGGGAGAGGAGGATTCACTGGATTGGGGCACATGGATAAGGCACTGGCCCTCGCTCTTTAACGGACGCAATCGCGAAATCTACGCAGTGCGCGCGGTCAACGGGCGCCTGCCAAAACTACGGCTAAATAATTTATGCCCCATGCCACAGATGGGGACGCGGTACGTGCAACACATTGAAGCAACATGCTGACTTGCAGCAAAAGCAAAGCCAAAGCAGCGGGTTGGATGTTAGTCGCCAGTTAAAATCAAACAAAAAATTATAAATTAATGAAATTTATGCACAATAAAATTGCCTAAGAAATTATTAATGCAGTCGTTCACGCTTTAAATGCACCCTAAATCAAATCACAACTACCCAGCTTACAAATCCACAAATATATATTAATACGGCCCGCAGACATGCAGAGCAGAGTTGCCAGACGCATATCTCCGCTCTCCCCGCCTTCTGGTCAAGGCGCCGGATATGTTAACTTGGCAAGACATGCGTCTTGTTACATTTTCTGCAGATGAAATGAAACTACACGCATCCAGATTGTGCCCCAACTGTTGCCACTTGCCGTCTGTGGCCATTGAAATCAGAAGCAACGAGAGCCATAAAGATTTATCGATATGCGTCGCTGATGCTGCAACTCCTTTAGCATATTAAGCTAGCATTTAGAAACGTTATTTATGTCGATCATATTTTGTAATTTCTTATTGCTTGTTCTTATTTAGTTACTTTATTTCCGATCCAGACATATTCTACTGTCGGTAACTTCCGACTAAAACTTTTTCGACTATCCGTCACAATAGCAGAAAAACCATCTTGGTAAGGATTTCCTTGGCTTAAAGGAAAATTTATCCCTAATATGTCAGTTAAGTTTTTAATAAGGCAAAAAGATAACCAACTTTATTTACTTTTGCCTCTTATAGTATGTAGTTTGATATCAGCATCTACTTCTGTCGGTTACGTCCGATTCAAGATCTTGCGGAAATCATTTTGCAATTAAACTACGAAAACTGTCCTCGTTGCGGTTTTGACTTCTCTTAGGGATATTTTTTACATTAAATTGATTTGAGGTCTACATAATATAATATTTTGCTCTGCGATAATCATGTAATTCTGCCTTACAAGCTTCCAACTCAAGTGCCTAAAAAACATATTTACTACGCGCTAATTTTGTCAGTTAAAGTCAGTTAAGTCTTTAATAAATGAGGCTTGTTTTGTGCGTGGTTACAACTAATAAACTAGGCCTGTGTGTAAAACACGCATTGGCTTAGTTAATTTAGTTAATTTCGTTGAAAGATCTCAGATCAGCCAGGTGGCGGGAGTTAAAATTACCTTTTGGTTTCTCATAAAACTCACCCAAACTTGCCCTTTCGCAAGAGAGTTGTATTTAAAATTAAATATATATATATTTTTTACAGCGAATTTTGAATGCGAAGACAGCTTTATCTTATCGCCAGAGTTTAGTTTAGAGGTTTCCCTTTAACGAATACATTAAATACATATTATTCCCGGAATTATATGTAAATTCCGCTTCACGCACATAAATATATATACAGCTAAAACAAGCTTGAGCTCTCCATCATGCGATAGTATCGTCGTCATCGTGGCAAGTTTCGTAACTTACGCAGAAATCTCGGAGGGGTTCGTGTTCAAGACAGGTAGCGCTCTATTGGGTCCATATCAGCGAGCTAAAAAATTAGTTCCTCAACGATGACAAATTAGACGTCATTAAGAATGACTTGGGCCACTCTTTGCCTGGCCAGTTAAACCCAAGAGAGAGATAATGGTCAGAAGACGGTCCTACCGAAAACCGTCTCGAGAGGCGGGAAACTGTGTGAATGCCACTGTGGTTTTTAACTGTGACCTCATCCTTTCTCAGAAAACCGAAAGCAAACAAATAAACAGACAGCGCGGTACGTGCAACAAACATCATGCCTCATGCGGCATCCTAGGCCGCACTACGCCTGCAACTGTTACTCCATATTATTTATGATAATCTCGATTTTGTGTGGTAGCCACTGGCGCTGCGCATGCGCTGTGTGTGGGCCCCTCTCAGGAGCCAAGAGCCAAAAGCCGAGAGTTGAGTCTACCTGTTGCTGGCAGCCCCGAGTCCAGATTAATGTGAAGTGACATGTTTTAGTAAATGATCCAGAAGCTTATCCGATAATAGCCGCAGCATATTTGTTAAAGCCCGTGGAAATTTTGGCAAAGTACTATATTACGCCACATCACGAAGGCGCTAGACTCGCGAGCTCCGAAGTCTAGACTCTAGACTCAATTTCGGAACGTACACGACGTTTAGCCTTAAATAGACCCCACAATAATCATTTGTTTTTGGCCTTTTATGCCATGCACCCATTGAAAATGCGCCAAAAAGGGTATACTAACTTTGGGAAAATGGGGAAGGTTAGGCAGATACAATTGAATATGGATATTCTTGATCAAAACGACTATGAACGTGTCGATCTCGAGGACTACAAAAGCTAGGGCAGCTAAATTCGGAATGAAGGTGGGTGTATATCATACAGAGAGCATGTTAAGTTAAAATTCTTGATACCATGCCCATTTTGCCCATAAATCGATAAATCCCTAAAAGCTTACATTTTTGGCATATATATTTTCCGATATTATATCAATCTACGCCAAAAATCGCAATGCAATCGGTTGATAGATACAAAAGTTATGAAAGAAACTAAAATTAAGAATACTGCATGCGCTGTCTTGCTCGCTCTCTCTTTGTGGTGTATAGTAGGAAAGAAGAAGCAGCTCTAGCTGCAGGTAAATCTCTGGTAAATTGTCGGTTGCTTTCGACTGTAGTCTTTTGAAATATATTTTTATTTTTTTGGCTTCAACAATGAGGCTCATCGCATCGATAGCTCGCTGTTGCCCCAGCTCTCATGACCACCGCCGTTGCAGAGCTTGTTGTCGATGCTGTTGCTGTTATTGTTGCTGTTGTTGTTGCTGTTGTTGCTGCTGCTGCTGCTGTTTGCAACAGTTGCCAGTTTTGCGACAACACGAAGATTAGCATGCGTGACTAACAGAATTTTGTTCTTCCTTCGCTTCGCCTTCTGCTGTTTTTTGTTTGTTATGTTTTCTTTTATTTTTTGTTTGGTTGTTGGTTGTTGCACAAGTCGTGCGTTTTACAGTCTCTGTCTGCGCTTGGGTAATTGTTTGTTAATTTTGCTAATTAATTATGAAGCTCCAGATAAGCGGGGCTAATTAATTAAGCCAGGCTTTAATCAAAATACTTGAAATAACTTTCACCCAATTTACATGGCAGTCAAGTACAAGATCTTTCGCATAGTTCTCTCGCTGATTTGCCTTTTTAATTTTTTATGTATTTTTTGTTTTTTTGGCTCTTGTATTTGGTGTTTGCTTTATGCTGTTTGCGACCGGAACCATTTTATTGACAAGCAAATGCACTCAAGCTGAATATGTACCGCCAGCCAGGCCAAAGTCAAAGCCAATGCCAAAGTCAAAGCCAAAGCCAGAACTAAAGCCAAAGCCAAAGTCAAAGCCATTGCCAATGCCAATGCCAATGCCTGTTGCCTTTTGCCTTCTGCGCGAATCTTACAAACATTTTAGTCGACGCGACTTGTAGCTTCAGCTTCAACAACAACAACAACAACAACAACAACAACTGAAGTCCCTTTAGCACAAAGTTTATTTTCGTAATTTATGATGTCGCTCGTTCCACCTTCAGCATCTGATTTTTAGGTAGAACCCTTCCCTTACCATCCCATCCCATCCCATCCCATCCCGACCCATTGCGTGGGATGTTACTGTTCGGAAACTTGCGCTTCTCACAATCACATGGAAAACTATTATCACAAGTTTTATGTTAATTTTTAAGCATCCTCTCCCCCCAACCTACTCGCATCCTGGGGTCGATTGTGACGGTGGCACAAACTGCCGCAACCTGCGAATTGTAATCTTTTGTCATCGTGTTCGACAGCAAACGCTTGTCGCCTAGCACAGCACCTGCTCGGATTCCCTCATTAATTATGCACAAATCCACATCGAATTTAATATAAGCCCAGGCATCCAAAAGTTTCTAACAAACTTTAAACAAGCAGGCTGAACTAGATTTTGCATTTGCAGTAAATAATACACAGCGAAACAAACATCAAATATTTTAATATATACATTTCATACTAGATTATAGAGTTTAAAATTCAGT